>JACEFZ010028320.1:455000-456818 GCA_014155875.1 Cepaea nemoralis
TTAAGGACGATATTCGTAATCACGTATTTTCTCGTATGAAACACAGCTGCTCGAGATTCAGCAGCGGATCGCGTCGCGTTGGTTACTTACGGAGGTATGTGAGCCGGTCGTTCAGAAAGCATTGGCAAACTACTGAACGTAAAACTTTCCAAGACATCAACAGCAACTGAAAAATGCTGGTGTTGACTGCAGTGTCCTGTAAAGGATATGCGAAAAAATGTACAAGCATACTAGCGGGGACAAATGGGGAGAGGGGGTGGGGGAAACATTTATATATAACTAGCTGACCCGGCCCGGCTTCGCCAGAGCCCTTGGTGGGGAGCATCTCATTTAATTCATATAAGTAGTCATATAAGTTCCCGTTCCCGTTCCCGAATATCTGTCTGTCTGTCTGTCTGTCTGTCTGTCTGTCTGTCTGTCTGTCTGTCTGTCTGTCTGTCTGTCTGTCTGTCTGTCTGACCCGGCCCGGCATCGCCCAGCTCCTGGTGTGGAGCATCTCATTTAATTCATATAAGTAGTCATATAAGCTCACGTTCCCGTTCCCGACTATCTATCTGTCTATCTGTCTGTCTATCTGTCTGTCTGTCTGTCTGTCTGATCCGGCCCGGCTTCGCCCAGCCCCTGATGGGGAGCATCTCATTTAATTCATATAAGTAGTCATATAAGTTCCCGTTCCCGACTGTCTGTCTGTCTGTCTGTCTGTCTGTCTGTCTGTCTGTCTGTCTGTCTGTCTAATCATTTATTGGTTGCAGTTAGAACAACCTTAGATAAACGAAGACCAACTTACAAAAAGCATTAGAAAGAGCACTTGAAAGATCTTTACATCTTCCCCAACAATTAACTTGGGTAAATGGAGCAGCGGCAGCAGCAGCAGAAGAAGAAGACAAAGGAGGAGTAGGAGCTGGGAGGAGGAAGAGGGAGGTGGAGGAGGGAGGAGGAGGGAGGAGTAGGAGGGAATAAGAGGCGGAGAGAGGAGGAGGAGGGAAGAGGAGGGAGGAGGAAGGAGGAGGAGTAGTAGGGAGGAGGAGGGATTAGGAGGAGGAGAGAGGAGGAGGAGGGAGGAGGGGGGAGGAGGAGGAAGGAGGAAGGAGGAGGAAGGAGGAAGGGAGAAGGAGGGAGGAGAAGAACGCAGAAGGAGGAGGGGAAGGAGGAGGGAGGAGGAGGGAGGAGGAGAGGGAGGAGGAGGGAGATGGAGGAGGAGGAGGGAGGAGGAGGGATGAGGAGGGAGGAGGAGGGAGGGAGGAGGAGGAGGGAGGAGGAGGTGGGAGGAGGAGGGGAGGGGAGGAGGAGGGGGAGAGGGGAGGAGGGAGGAAAGAGGGAGGAGGAAGAGGGAGGAGGAAGGAGAATGAGGAGGAGAAGGAGGAGGAGGAGGAGGGAGAAGGAGGGAGGAGAGAACGCAGAAGGAGAAGGGGGAGGAGGAGGGAGGAGGGGAGGAGGAGAGGGAGGAGGAGGGAGATGGAGGAGGAGGAGGGAGGAGGAGGGAGGAGGCGGAGGGAGGAGGAGGGAGGAGGGGAGGAGGAGAAGGAGGAGGGAGAAGGAGGAGGGAGGAGAAGGAGGAGGAGGGAGAGGGAGGAGGAGGAGTGAGGAGGAGGAAGAGGGAGGAGGAGGGATGTGGAGGGAGGAGGAGGAGGGAGGAGGAGGAAGGAAGGAGGAGGGAGGAGGAGGAAGGAGGTAGAGGGAGGAGGGGAGGAGGAGAGAGGATGAGGAGGGCGGAGAGAAGGGAGGAGGAGGGATGAGGAGGAGGGAGGAGGAGAGGAGGAAGAGGGAGGAGGAGGGGGAGGAGGAGGGGGAGGAGGAGGGAGTAGGAGGAGGGAGGGA
>JACEFZ010028321.1:0-272751 GCA_014155875.1 Cepaea nemoralis
CACTTCCGTATATTGGGCCTTCCGTTCACCATAGGCTGTTCTTCCGGAAACCAGAAGTATGCAGTCTGCAGATGACATCCACACAGTGAGCTTTCGATTCGGACTTTCCATGTAATGGATTTGCTAGCCAAGCAATATTCCATTTCGTGCCACTAGGACACTTTTCCACCTTTTATGAAGCCCACACAGTGGGCTTTTGATTCAGACTTTCCACGTAATGGATTTGCTATCCAAGCAATATTCCATTTCGTGCCACTAGGGCACTTTTCCACCTTTTATGAAGCCCACACAGTGGGCTTTTGATTCGGACTTTCCACGTAATGGATTTGCTATCCAAGCAATATTCCATTTCGTGCCACTAGGACACTTTTCCACCTTTTATGAAGCCCACACAATGGGCTTTTGATTTGGACTTTCCACGTAATGGATTTGCTATCCAAGCAATATTCCATTTCATGCCTCTGGGTCTTCATGCACCTTTAAATGTCAACCTGTATATAGTTAAAGTAATCTGCGGTCAACTTTAGCTTGTTGATATCTCCATAGAGCTTGTCCTCAAATGAAGCAGGTGTGGGCCAAAATATCTTTCTCTGTTCTGCATACGTTGGGCATTCCTGCAGCAAATGTTTTGCTGTCATTTTTCCAGTTCTACAATTACATTCATCGGTATCTCCTATCTTTAGTTTATTGAACAAGTGGTATTTCAGCCTGTTATGTCCTGTGCGGAGTCTGAAGATTGCTACTTGTTCTCTTCGGTTGAGTTTGTAATATGCATCATCCTTCTGATGGCCTGGATGCTCTGATTCCCATTTGGTTCTATAAGTGCTTTTTATCAACCTCTTTGCCTCATTATAGGTTATGTCTATGTCAGGCTGTGGTAGTCGTCCGCCCTCTTTTGCCAGTCTGTCAGCCTCTTCGTTTCCAGGTATACTGCAATGTGATGGGATCCACTGTATTACAACTTTTTTGGATTTCTGGCATAGACCATGGAGTGCTGCTCTTAGGTCAGTTAGTTCTGTGCTGTTATTGCTCTTCAGTATTGAGACAGCTGACTTTGCATCTGTGAAGATAGCTATTTGCTTCTCTTTATTTTCCTCCATCAGGAGCATTTCTGCTGCAGTTTTCAGAGCCTCTACCTCCGCTTTGAAGTTACTTGAAAATTTTCCAGTTGCCATTGAATGTGTTTTTTTCACTCCATTTTTTAAATTTAGGAGAATTCCTCCTCCTCCATTCTCTATTGAATTTTTGGCTGATCCATCTGTATATGCATGGGTCCAATTCCTGCTTGGGTAATGTTCTTTTATGTAGTTTAGGGTTATTTCTCTTCTTTCGGTTTCATGCTGAGTGTTCTTTTTCTCAATACCAGGAATGTTTTCTATCATCTCAGGCAGTTGCTGCTGTCTCCAAGCTGGGAACTTGTCTGCATTGTAAATAGGTTTGACTGTTGATATGTTAAGTATGGGATCTGCCCTAATCTTTCGTTTTGCAGTTTCTACAAAGTTGCTACGCTTCAGTCGTCCCTTTCCAAAACCACTAAACCTTTTATACATAGGGTGGTCTGTCAATCTTCTAAATTTTTCTGCTTGTTGCTGGGCTCTGCTATCTCTTCTATCCTGCATTGGTTGTAAACAAGTGATCTTTTCTAGTTCATTAATAGGCGTTGTCTTCAGGCTTCCAGTTATGATTCGCATTCCTTGGTTTTGGACTCTACTTATTTTGTTAAAGTTTGACTTAGCTGCTGTTGCCCAAGCTGCAATGCCATATTCCAGTACTGGCCTCACCCGTCCAGTATATAACTTCTTGAGAACTTTCTCATCTGCTCCCCACGTTGTACCAGCAAGCTTTTTCATGATTGCCATTCTCTGCCTTGCTCTTGTTCGATTTTTCTCAACCTGTGTCTTCCATGTCAGGCGACGATCAAAGGTGACTCCTAGATAGTTTGGATTTTCTTCATGGCGCAATATTTTTCCATTCAATACCAGCTTAGGTTGCTGAGGTTTATTTGAGAGGGAGAACACTGTGCATGTTGTTTTCTCCTCACTTATCTTCACTAGCCATGATTTTGACCAGTCCTCTAGCGCTAATAAGGCTTGCTGTATTCTGCTGTTAGCTGTACTAATATATTCTTCAGATGTCCATATGGCTAGGTCATCTGCAAAGGATGATGTGTGTACTCTGGCTGGAAAATTTTCCGTGATGTCGTTTATATATGCTAGGAATAATGTTGGTGAAAGAACTCCTCCTTGGGGGACACCTTGCTCCAACAGCATCATTTTGCTGGTTTGTCCTTGTACTTTTGTCCTGGCAGTTCTGTTCTCAAGGTAGTGGCTGATCCATTTGTACATTTTCCCGCAAACATGCATTTTTTGCAGTTTTACTTTCAGTCCTTCCTTCCATACTTTATCAAATGCTTTTTCTAAATCTATCCAGACTGCTAGTGTGTGCTTTTTCTCTTGGAAGGCATCCTCTATTTCCTGAGCTATATAGGTTATTTGATCTTCAGTAGATCTGTACTTTCTGAATCCTGCTTGGTGAGGTGTTAAGAGTTGGTTTTCTTCCAGATGCCATGTTAGCCTGCCATTGATAATGCGTTCCATTAATTTTCCTACACAGCTAAGAAGACTGATAGGTCGATAGCCATTTGGTTCTTCCAGGTCTTTTCCTTTCTTTGGGACTGGTATTAGTATAGCTTCCTTCCATGCCTGTGGGACTATTCCCCTCTTCCAGCTGTAATTTAGGACTGCTAGTAGTTTCTTTTTTGCCTTAGTGCCTAGTCCTATTAGCATTTCATTTGTGATTCCATCCTTTCCTGGTGATGTCTTCTTTTTTAGGGTATTCATTGCCTGTTCCATTTCTTCCATTGTTAGATATGCCATCATATATTCTGCTGCTGTCTCTGTATATGTATGATGTATCTGTTTATCTTTGATTGCTTTCTTCTGTTCGGCTGTAATATCAATGTGGTTTGCACTGGCATAGTGTTCCATTAGTGCATTTGCAGCCTTTTTTCCTGTAAGCAAGGCATTTCCTTGTTTAATTGTTATTTGTTTGTTTCTAGGTCCTTCATTGTTCATGGCTTTCACTAGTTTCCATAGTTTGTTTCCATCCCTGTCAAAATTCAGGTTTTCTGTTTTTTTCCTCCAACAATCTCTTGGTGTTTGATTTACTGTTCTTTTATATTTTGCTGAGATGGCTTTGAGAGAGATGTTCGCTTCAGTTGTTTGTTCTCTCTCTGCGGTCTTCCTAGCATCTTCAACTTTGTCCTCCAAAAATTGTAGTTCTTCAGTCCAGTATGGTTTGTAATTTTTCCTTGCTCCTCTTGGAATAGACTCAGTGGCCGCCTGTATTATTGCTCTGTTTAGACTTTCCACCATTTGCTTCATGTTGCCATATCGTGTATTTACGTTTTCACAATATTTGTCTGTTAGTATGGCAAATCTGTCCCAATCTGCTCGTTTGTAATTCCAACGGGGCAAAGGCTTTTGCTCCTGTGGAACATACTCCATATTTATTACAAGCTTGATTGGTCTGTGGTCACTACCTGCTAATTGGTCCAGCACATGGCGATCGATTTTGTGGAGGATGTCTCCTGTGCAGAAAGCTAAGTCTGGAGTAGAAGTGGTAATCCATCTTCTGGAGTAGAAGCTCGGTGTGTCATCCGCTTTGTTAAGTAGATGGAGATTTGAGTCTATTTCCCAGTCCTCCACTTCATCTCCTCTTTTGTCAGTATCTGGGTATCCCCATCTTTCTGAACGGCTATTAAAGTCTCCGACAACAATGCAATTTGTGTCAGTTATTTCCATGTTTGAGAGTGTAAGATCCTTATCTGCCGGGCTATATAGATTGTAAATTCTTATTTTCACGTCCTTTATCATTATATCAACACCTATAATTTCCGTTTGGTTGTCAGAGATCACAGATACTTCGCTGCAAGGTATTGTATTTCGTGTAAGTATTACAACTCCTCCTTTGTGTCCTTCGCGGTCGAAACGTGTGGCCTGATATCCCTCGACTGAAAATGTGCGATTGGCGTTGAGGTGTGTCTCTTGAATGCATGCCACATCTATTCTATCTTTATGAAGACGCTGTGTTAGGGAGGCTTTCTTGTTATAAACTCCTTCTGCATTCCATTGTAGTATGTTGAGTGTCCGGGGTGTTTGGTCAATAGCTCTTAACCTACTCCTCTGTGCCTTGACTCCACAGCACAGGGGAAGGTGACCACCAGTAGTCATGGGTGGACCCCCTCGAGGCAGGGGGCCCGGCACTATCACCGCCTGATGGGACTTCACGGGATTAGCACCATAACGATTAATTTTCATCTGTGGCATCATGAAATGATAAAGTTACGTTGCACTTCTTTGTCAAGCCTGTGGCTCAGTACATCCGATTTCGACAAGCATTTTTTCAGGATGCTTTCCCTAGCCTTTGACTGTCCCCAGTCTACCTACAAGGCAGCAGGTTTGTGCGTCACTTCGTCTGGTCCCTCTCCCTTGACCTGTCCGACATGGGTGACCCTACCAGTAGCTGTGCTACCGTCGGCATAGCTCTTGGGGTCATTGGAACGCTCAAGCACCTCTACCTCGTCAAGGTGGACGCACGGCAGAGGGGAGACGTGTGGTATTATAGCTGTCGAGTGCACCCCCTGAAAAACTTCTTTTCGTTTGACTTCTATAAGTGATAATTGTAGTATCAATCAATCGTGTGCCATGCCGGAAAGCGTGGACGGTCATGACTCGCCATTTCACTCTATCACCAGAGTCGTGGATCAGCTCAGTGTTCCTGTCTCGTCCATGCC
Organism: Cepaea nemoralis; assembly: GCA_014155875.1. NCBI lineage: Eukaryota > Metazoa > Mollusca > Gastropoda > Stylommatophora > Helicidae > Cepaea > Cepaea nemoralis. The sequence continues at coordinate 4,796 of JACEFZ010028321.1, forward strand.
ATGTGGCCAAGCCATCCAGGTATTTTCCTCTAGGTCTTCCTCTTGGTCTGTTCCCTTCGATCTTGCCAGTTGTCACTAAGTTCTCCAATCCATTTCTTCTCATAACATGTCCAAAAAAGTTTGCCTGTCTACGTCTAATTTCTCTAATCAATTTACGATTATCATTTGTCTCCTGTAGTACTTGGTCATTGGTTTTTCTGTTTGTCCATGGTATTCTTTGCATTTTCCTCAGAAACCACATTTCTGCAGCCATCAGATGTTTTTCAGCTTGACTGCTCATTGTCCAAGTTTCACATCCATACAAAAGAACAGGCTCTATGTATATCCTCAACACTATTTTTCTCGTTTCAGTTGACATCTTTTTATTGGTCAGAATGTTTTTCATCTTGCTAAAGGCTACTTTCGCCATGGCGATTCTTGTTCTAATCTCTTCAAGGCATGACTGTTTCGAGATAATTGTACCGATTCACTTGTTGAAGAATAGTCCCATTTACTTGTATATTACATTGTGGTATTTCGTTCTTCCTAGTGTAGTATACATCTAATTGTAGTAAACATCTTGCAAACTGCCACATCGCTGTTTGAATTTCCCCGCACTACCCTCCATTTAGCAATAGCGCCAACAACCTCCACCATCAGAATGACATTCAAATTTTAAAACATTGAAGGAATTAGCGCCTATAGTTTAAGAAGAAAGATGAAATTTCCATCATCTTAATTTGAAGAAGAAAAAAAAGAGCGCTGATTTGAAAAGGGGACGAAAATATTCTAATATAGCCGAAAAGGAGCTCAGCCATTGGTCACGACTCGGCACGACATCCAGTCGAGGAAGGGCAGGAATAAACAACAACCGAGAGGCTTTAAAAAGGAGTGAAGACCGGCAGATGGTCAGTGTGTGTAAAACGAACATCCTTCTGCAATCGCTCAACAGGAGAAGGGCCACTGGAACTGATGGCCTGGTGTCCTCTACTCAACAATCCATTTGAAGTTGTTTTTTTTTTTTTTTTTGCATATCCCTCACAGGACGTTGCAGTCAACATCAGCATTTTTCAGCTGCGGTTGATGTACTAGGCAAGATTACGCCCAGTAGTTTGCCATTGCTTTCTGAGCGACCGGCGAGAACCGCTACCTATTCTCGAGCAGGTTACGTTACTCACGAGAATATACGGGATTACGGAGAAAGACGTTAACGCCTAGGCCAGGGAGACCGGCAACTGTAGTTTAGTAGTAAGGAAGGACTATAGGGTTGATAATCTGAAGTTTACCCAACTATAATAGAGGAAGAGAGAAAGTGCCGGCCTACTAAGCAGCTAGCGAACTAGGAAAGGGAACAACTTAGTCTGGAGCCTGAAACCTGATGACGTTATGCTTGAAGAAGACATTCAACTATGTTGAAGGTAAGCACACTATAATACCAGTTAGTTATGCTCCTTTCCCAGTAAATGGCAAGTTGGTGTGCTGTAAAAATGTGGTTAGTCCTTAAGAATTTTATTCAGGAGAGACTAAGCACTATATTCAGATGTCATAGTTCGTAGATAATCTGTTCACTAGTTTAACCCATAATGAGGTGTGTTTTTTTTTTAGTTATGCAGCTTCTATGAAAGCATACGTATTATGCCTAGGTTGTGCATTTTACTCCTTAAGCAATTAAGCTAAGCCAGTAGTGATTTAGGAGTTAGTGATTAACTTAGGATTTAGAAAGTTAGAACCCATAGTTCAGTAGTAAGGAACTATCTTAAATGTGCAATCACTAGTTAGGAGGAATTAGTGTAATTCGTCCTAGAAACAGTACATGGGCACATTAAATGTTAAATAGTTCCCTATGTGTTATCATAAAATCCTGTGTGTTCTATGGAAGCATTCATGTGGTGATTCAATTGTGACTTCATCGGTGTTAAATATATGAATTTATCTTTTAACTTATTGATTGTGAGTCACATAATTATGCCTATTCATCATCCATGCAAGTATGTTTATGATTTATGATGAATGATTGTGGATTGGGTGAGGAGAAGTGACATACCGAGGATGAGTATGATCAATCAATCAATCACCTGATAGTAGGCAATTTGATGCATACTGCCATGTCTATCAGAGGAGAAGATGATAGTGGTACCCATGCACTAATTGATAATTTAGTGTGCTTCTACGCATGACGCCACTCTGTATTCCATATCACTCATGTTACAATTATATGGTTTTGTTTCCTGAATTGTGTTTGATGTATGATGATGATGAATCTTATAGATGAGTAAGGTAAAGGCATATACCTACATGTTGAAGAGGAGGGAAGATGCTCCTCCTCAAAGCATTTGATTGGGAAGAACCCACCTGAATGTTATACAGGAGATGATGCCATAATGTACTTATATTGTTTATAAGTAAATACTCATTGCATTAACGAATGAATTAAGACACTTAATGTGTGAGGCCTTTTCTTTTAATGGGACAATAATTATGTATAAAGAGGAATGGTGAACATGGTTATCAAATTCCGAATCGATCAAGGTATTACTCAACCTTCGAGACCATGGGTGACAGGCATGGGCGAAGATGACACTGCTTATCTGATTGTCAAAACCTTGAGCACCCTGTAGTGGAGGATTAGATAGAGAGGAACCAGCTAGGGTTGATAACTATTGGGGGACATTAAGACCCTCTTTCTCCCTTTGTTTATTTTTCCCTGGGGTCAAAATTTCACTTTATTTATTTTCATTTTTTTTTCCTTTTGGGTGTTTACCTTCTTCCATTTCTAATGATCATATAGATGCATTTATGATATCAGTAGATATATGTTTGATGCTGGAATTTCAGGTAGCGGTTAGATTCATCTAGATACAGACACGCCTCTTGATGGGAGCTCCTGATTGGAGTGATGATGAAGCCTAATTTTGAAAGAACGTACACACAAGAGGTCATCCAGGCACACCTGTATCATCATCATCATCATCATCTTCCACTTCTGCCGTCAAGCATCGTGGGGAGGAATAATTTGCGTTCCAGCGCCCGGTGGACGGCACTGGATAGTGTCATTCCGTGTGGTTGTACAATGTCTCTGATGTCGTCAATCCATTTTCTTCTTGGACGTCCTCGTGGTCTCGTCGCAGATGATCTTTGATGTAAGGCCAGTGATGGTAGTTGCTGATGTTGCATTCTAACAACATGGCCAAACCACTTGATCTTCTGTCTTTCAATAAATGTGGCACAAGGTGTTGATCCCACAGTCTGTCTGATAGTAACATTTCTTACTCGGTCTCGAATTGTTAAGTTGGCAGCTCTCCTCAGGCATCTCATTTCGCAGGTGTTGATTTTGCGAAGGTGTAATTTGGATAAAGTCCAGGTTTGAGATTGGTAGCATAGGGTTGGTGTGAATATGCTGTTTATTATCTGTCGTTTTGCGGACATGGGTATGTTTGGATGTTTCATTAAGGGTGATAGTTGATATGTAAGTGCACTAGCTTTTTGACATCTGATTTCAATTTCTCTGTCCAATCTGCCATCTTCTGTGATCATACTTCCAAGGTATTTGAATTCTTTAACTTGTTTCAGAGGTGTGTTATTTATCTGTATACTTAGTGGGCCTGGCGATCTGCTAACTTGCATTACTTAGGTTTTGGCTGTGTTTATACTCATATTGTATCTGCTGCAGGTTGAACTCAGATTAGTAATATGATTTTGTAGTTTGCCCTCGTCGCTGTAAAACAGGCACTGATCATCTGCAAATAGAAGTTCATTTATTCCCTGTGGGTCAGTTGTTTCATCTGGAGTAAAGAGTTCTAAATTTTCTGAATCTGGTCTGTCGAGACTTGCTTCTTTGGAAATTCTGTCCATGTAGATATTGAATAGCAGGGGAGAGAGCACACATCCCTGCCTCACTCCTGTATTGACTGTGAACATATCTGATATACCTTCTTGTGTTCTTACTGCACTTTGGCTCGAGTGGTACATGGCTATGATGTTTTCTAGCATTTGCCCTTCTATCCCATAATACATAGATACACCTGTATCACCTTGACAAAATCAGGGGAATTTTAGCTTGTACCTGGAATTGGAGAGACAACTCAACTATCAACAAACCTAATCCAGAATAGTTAGTTAGTTAGTTAGTAAGTCGCAGTTCCAACTTCACAGCAACGGGTCGTCCCCATTATGCTCCATTCCTGTGCCGGTGAATATCACACAAAACGCTCCCCACTGCCCAATGTGAAAAGTGGAAAAGACAGGAGTCTCGACAAACAACAGCCCGCACAGATACACTGTGCATAATGCCGCAGCCAGAATGTCAACACACCAGTCCCCCACGAAACACCCAATTCATCTCTGATGGAATCGGCAGTCATTTTCCTATCTGGATGTTTCCTAGATATTCACCCACACAGTCCACGAAAATACAGTTCATCACCGACGGCAGTGGCAGTCAACCAGAAGCCCAGCAGCCACGCATTTCTGCATAAGGCAAAAACCGGTCAACTATGGGAAATAGCCACCTGCCATCGCTCCGAACATGCAGTCACGTTCCAAAAAAAAAAAACTTGGGCAGATTCAAAAGCACTTCACACGAAACTCACAACTCACATTGTCGCGCCACGCACTCACTCAGTAGCAGGGCGACGGAACCATCAAGCCTCCTTAGTCGCCTCTTACGACATGCATGGTAGGCTAGAGTGTTGCTATTCTTTGCTTCCCTTATGGGCCCCGGCAACACACGGGAGAACCCAGAAAAACACTCACACAGTGGACCAACTGTATTTAATTTTACAGAACTCTTTATACAAGTGGCTCCCAAAAACTCTTGGAGTGGAGAAGCTCGAGTTTATGATCAAGACTCATTATTATTATAACTCAACTGATAGATGTATAGTATTTGTTCATCTGGGGAACTGGGGTTTATGTTTGTGGCTATTTCAAACCCAAGTGAATGATTGTGAGATTAATGAGTATACATAATACCTTCTTGGCACACTTAGAAGAAAAGAGATCCTCAGAAATCAATAACTTGGCCTTTTACCGTCGTTACGTGGACGATATACTAATTATCACCACAGACGAGCTACAAGCAACGTCGTTCCAGGCCACAATGAACGAGACACATATAAACATCTCTTTATCTATGGAACACGAACACAACGAAGCGTTGCCGTTTCTAGATATCCTAATGAGACGTAGAGCAGATGGCACAATTCAAAGATCGGTGTACCGCAAAGAAACATGGACTGGCCAATACTTAAATTTTCAGAGCTTCGCACCTGTCCAGTACAAACGGGGCTTAGTATGAACCCTGTTTGACCGTGCTAGGAAGATATGCACCCAGGACACACTGACAGAGGAATTTAAAACTCTGAAGAATGCCTTAAACCTGAATGGGTACTCCACAGGATTTATAAAGCGCCACTGCCAACAGCCCAAACCGAAATCAGAAGTAACTACAGTCCCTAAACTCAAAGTATTCATCCAGCTAACCTTCCGAGGAGATGACGTAATGCAACGTCTGCGGGACCGGCTCACCACAGCAGTCGAGCGAACATTCTGTGCTGCAGCTCTAGTCATCAGTACAGAAACACACCGATCCCAGTCCCAGCAGTAAAAGAACCTGTAGCTTTGTACGCCAAATCAAATTGTATTTACCAATTTACATGCAGATGCGAGGCCATCTACATAGGCAGAACTGAGCGACAGTTACATTGCAGGGTTTCGGAACATATTCCGAATTGGTTGGACAAGATACTACACACAGAAGATGGTAGCCTAGGCAGGCCGACACACCGGAAAAGTCTGGCTTCATCGGTCGGGAGACATGTGCTCGAGAGTGGTCACGTGGTTGAAAGAGACAGTGCCTTCCGTGTGTTGGTCAACACACAAAGTAGTCCGATTGTTAAAGTTTGCTGAAGCTATACTAATCAACCTTCGTAAGCCGTCCTTGTGTAAGCAGAAAGACATGAGGGTCAGTTTAAAATTACCGTTGTAGACAATCGACATTACTGTGCGAACATGTGTATATTTCAGTTTGAAGGATTTATCTAATTAATTCACGTAAGTTGTGTGATTTCTGCAGTATGTACCTGACGAGATGCAGCGAAATATGCCAGGCAATAAATCAGTGCAATCTATTGTTTGTGTCTTCGTTATTCAAATTCATCACCGGAAAACATTGTTTTGAATAATACCTTAGGACTGGATGATAATTTTTGGATTAAAATGGCCAAAAACCCAATCCCAGCTGTTTGATTATTAAAATGTTACAGATATGTCATTTCCATTCTTGAGTGCCACACGAATTCATTGAATGTTTACGTCATCATTGTTATTAATTAATATACCCTAGATATTAATTATTTAGCTGAGAGCAGAGGGCAAGGAAACTCCACAAGAATGTTATTATTATTCAAGGAAATCTTTTCCTTGTTCACCTTGAGGACTTCCTTGGCTCTCCTGGACTCTAATTTTGAACTCAAGCAGCTGGGCCATTGGAGGCTATTAAAATTATAACAGGCAGGATCACACTGGGAGAGAGGAACTCTAGCTTTCCTCCATCTATTTGAGATTTTCCCAAAACATCCGACAATAGTCAATATCTATAGATTTATTTCAGTGTACCTGCGGTTGCTGAGACAGATACTTTTTGTGTATTTTTGGCAGCAACTTAATTATACCCAAAAACTAACGCGTGGAAAATTGGTTGAATGCAGATATTGAACTCAAGGTTGAAAAGATACATATATATACATACATACCCGGTGGGTGACCTCAAATCTAAGGTCGTGGATAAGCTAACATCTGTTCATAGGTAGATTCCTTTCTGTGTTCATTATTGTATTAACCTCTCTCTCTCTCTCTCTCTCCTCTCTCCTCTTCTCTCCCCTCTCTCCTCTTCCTCCCTCCCCCCCCCCCCCCTCTTCTCTCTCTTTTCTCTCTCGCTCTCTCTCTCTATCTATCTCTCTTTTCATTCTCTGTCTCTGTCTCTTCCTGTCTCTATCTGTCTTCTCCTCTGTCTGTCTTCTGTCTCTCTCTCTCTCTTCTCTCTCCTCCCTTCCTCCCCTCCTCCTCCTTTTCTCTCTCTCGCTACTCCTCTCTTCCCACTCCTTTTCATTCTCTGTCTCTGTCTCTTCCTGTCTCTATCTGTCATTCTCTCTCTGTCTGTCTGTCTGTCTGTCTGTCTCTCTCTCTCTCTCTCTCTGTGATTGTCTCTATATGTATATCTCTGCATCTCTCCCGCCTGTGTGTGTGTGTGTGTGTGTGTGTGTGTGTGTGTGTGTGTGTGTGTGTGTGTGTGAATGATATGATATCTAACTGTAAAACCAATTTAACATAAGTCCACGCATAACCACATCATAATCATCTAGTGTTGTAGTAATAATAGTAGCAGTAGTTATAGAAGCACCGACAGTTACAATAGAAGCAGCAGCAGCAGCAGCAGTAGTAGTAGTAGTAGTAGTAGTAGTAGTAGTAGTAGTAGTAGTAGTAGTAGTAGTAGTAGTAGTAGTAGTATAGTAGTAGCAGCAGTAGCAGCAGCAGCAGCAGCAGTAGCAACAGTAGTAACAGCAACCCAACCCCGGTCACAGCAGCTATTGTTTTGATGTTGATAGTGGTCGCCGTTGTGATGCTGGTGGTATTAGTAGTAGCATTAAGAAGAAGAGTTGAAGAATCGTATTGAATGCACAAGTATTATAATATTATATATATTAAAAGCTCTCAATGTTCTAATTCTCAAGTAACCATTTTCGCTTACCTTACACGATGGCTTACTTCACTATAAACCAAGTCTCATCTCACACAATAAGATAATCCCTCAACGCAGCAAGCACAACATCAACAACAGCCTCAGCCACGAAACCAACCTAGAAATAACCGAAGACGTTAACCTGCTTCCAATTAAGTGTACTCCCATGCAAATGACCACAGCGTCGTGCTATCTTTGTACTGTATAACACGGGCTGGACTCATCACGGCTATGGACTACAGAGCAGGGATGGGGGGAAATCAATTCCTCTTTTAACAGCACAGCAGGCGGCGTGTCTGACGTGACGTTAGGAACTCCAGCAGAACGCAGGCGGCTGATTTCTGGCACCGTCCGTGTTTTTCTCCTTCGTCGGCAGGGAGACTGGAAATGTCAAAATCTGGAGGTTTGCAGACACACCTGTAACCCTGTACAGACTGGTCTTGTCTCTGCTTCGAGGCTTATAGTGACGTTGGGCGGTTTTCTTTATCTCTATGGCTCTAATTGCTAATGTCTGCTTGAAATTCTTTGCAGAGAGGATGCACCCTTGTATTTCAGTCATTGTTCAGAAATTGCGTCTATATTAATATGTATAATAAAGTTAGGCTGTTCAACTCATATTACTCTTCTTTGATGTTGTCGTCGGCTTCCTCTTTTTCTCTTCCTCCTCATCTTCTTATTCTTACCTCCTTCTCAGACATTCATATCTTCTTCTTCTTCTATCTTCTTCTTCTTCTTCTTCTTCTTCTTCTTCTTCTTCTTCTTCTTCTTCTTCTTCTTCTTCTTCTTCCTCCTTCTTCCTCTTGTGCCGCTTCCTTTTCATCCTCGTCTTCATCTTCTCCACCTCGGCATCTTCCTCCTCCTCACAGTTCACATTGTCGTGTTTCCTGTCATGTCTCCGTGCACGCACCTGCCAGTGTCAGAGACTTTATCCTGGCCGTTGTGACATGCTGCTCTTTATCGTGTCAAATATTATATCTGCACACGGCGATCAATATTACATTATATCTGCACACGGCGATCAATATTACATTATATCTGCACACGGCGATCAATATTACATTATATCTGCACACGGCGATCAATATTACATTATATCTGCACACGGCGATCAATATTACATTATATCTGCACACGGCGATCAATATTACATTATATCTGCACACGGCGATCAATATTACATTATATCTGCACACTGCGATCAATATTACATTATATCTGCACACGGCGATCAATATTACATTATATCTGCACACGGCGATCAATATTACATTATATCTGCACACGGCGATCAATATTACATTATATCTGCACACGGCGATCAATATTACATTATATCTGCACACGGCGATCAATATTACATTATATCTGCACACGGCGATCAATATTACATTATATCTGCAACACGGCGATCAATATTACATTATATCTGCACACGGCGATCAATATTACATTATATCTGCACACGGCGATCAATATTACATTATATCTGCACACGGCGATCAATATTACATTATATCTGTACACGGCGATCAATATTACATTATATCTGCACACGGCGATCAATATTACATTATATCTGCACACGGCGATCAATATTACATTATATCTGCACACGGCGATCAATATTACATTATATCTGCACACGGCGATCAATATTACATTATATCTGCACACGGCGATCAATATTACATATATCTGCCACGGCGATCAATATTACATTATATCTGCACACGGCGATCAATATTACATTATATCTGCACACGGCGATCAATATTACATTATATCTGCACACGGCGATCAATATTACATTATATCTGCACACGGCGATCAATATTACATTATATCTGCACACGGCGATCAATATTACATTATATCTGCACACGGCGATCAATATTACATTATATCTGCACACGGCGATCAATATTACATTATATCTGTACACGGCGATCAATATTACATTATATCTGCACACGGCGATCAATATTACATTATATCTGCACACGGCGATCAATATTACATTATATCTGCACACCGGCGATCAATATTACATTATATCTGCACACGGCGATCAATATTACATTATATCTGCACACGGCGATGAATATTACATTATATCTGTACACGGCGATCAATATTACATTATATCTGTACACGGCGATCAATATTACATTATATCTGTACACGGCGATCAATATTACATTATATCTGTACACGGCGATCAATATTACATTATATCTGTACACGGCGATCAATATTACATTATATCTGTACACGGCGATCAATATTACATTATATCTGTACACGGCGATCAATATTACATTTTAACTGCACACGGCGATAAATATTACATTATATCTGTACACGGCGATAAATATTACATTATATCTGTATACGGCGATAAATATTACATTATATCTGTACACGGCGATAAATATTACATTATATCTAACACGGCGATAAGTATTACATTATATCTGTACACGGCGATAAATTTTACATTATATCTGTACACGACGATAAATATAAAAAAATTTTCCTTCGACAGAAAGGACTAATGTAGCAGCAAGCTAATAGATGCGGAATTAAAGTAATAACTAGGAATGGACAGGCCAATGTAGCAACTATCTGGCATATACAGAGTAACAGTACTCATTGAAATTGCAGAGACTAATGTAACAGCTAACTTGCACATGCGGATTTTAAGTAATAACTGGGATTAAACAGACTAATGCAGCAGTTAACTGAAACAGATGGATTAAAGGGATAACCAGGATTACACAAATTAAAGCAGCAATTACCTGGTACAAGCGGATTAAAGTAATAACTAGAGCAGACGATATGAAAGGAATCAACCATGGGGGACGAAACATGAATAACATTAGATTGGCGCGTGATAAATGGATGACACACGATGAGCCGGATCTGCAACATTTAGTTGATGCGGTTGTTGCACACAGTGAACAACTAGGGTTATAACTAAATTGTAAGAAGACACAGATTACGGTAGTCACTAGGAAGAAGGAAATACCACAGAGTAATATACAAGTAAATTGAAATATTCTTAAAGAAGTCAATCGGTACATATTATCTCGGAACAGTCGTAATATCTGATGGGAGATGACTTGTAGAGATTAGAACAAGAATCGCCATGGCGAAAGTTGCCTTTTGCAAGCTGGAAAACATTTTTTGCAACGAGAAAAAGAGTATTAAGGTGCTACATAGAACTGTGCTTTTGTATGGATGTGAAAAATGTAAAGTGCACAGACAAGCTGAAAAACATCTAATGGCTGTGGAAATATGGTTTCCGAGGAAAATGCAAAGAATACCATGGACAGACAGAAAAACCAATTACCAAGTCCTACAAGAAACAAATGAAAACCGTAAACTGATTAGAGAAATTAGATGTAGATAGTCAAACCATTTTGGCCACGTTATGAGAAGAAATAAAGTGGAGAACTTGGTCACAACTGGCAAGACTTAAGGAAAAATAACAAGGGAATGGCAGAAAAGTAAATGTCTGGATGGCTTGGCCAGCTGGTATGGTCGAGACCAGAACATTGGTCTGATCCACGACTCTGGTGATCGAGTGGGATGGCGAAACAAGACCACTTACGCTTATCGACATGGCACATGGTGATGATGCAGATAGAAGAGACGTGTGTCATGATTCAGCACAGCAATCGCGGACTTGCTGGATTAGGTCTAGGTTGGTGATGTTTGCTCCGTGGATTCATGGGTAGATGTTCAGTCTGTTTCCATTCACGGCTCAACGCATTTGTCTTTCGTAATTCACAGACACATCAGATGGTAAAGCACCATTTAAAAGAAACATGAGAAATAATTTCATAGACATGTATCGACATTCACAAAAGTAGAAAGAAGAAGTAGAAATTAGAGAACACACAAGACAATATAAACATTGAAAGTTATATTGACCATAAAGGGATTCGAACTTGCGTCCTTCAAACGACAATGCCTCGCTGAATATACATGTGTACTTATCTCACGTCATGCTTCCAGCTGCATGGTTACTCCCTCTTGATCAGTGGTTCTCAACCAGTGGGGAATCCCCGGGAATTTAGGGTTTCCAGGGGAGGGGGTGAGGTTAAGACTACTGATTGGCAGACTCAAAATGGCTTCAAGCACAATATCCTATTAAGTGACAATTCTGTGACGTTTTAACTGTCTGTTTAGTGTAATATGATTAATTTGGTGTGTTAATAAAATATCGTGAATACAAAAAATGCACATTTTGAGGCTGATAATTTTGGAAAGGGGAGAATTTCTCTTCCTTCGTTCGCTGGTAAGGGGGTAATGGCATTCTGACATATGGTGAAAGGGTGCATGGGCCACAAAAAGTTGAGAACCACTGCTGTAGATGGTAAACAAACGTCAAATGTCAAGGACCCTTTTACACGTCTTAAGAGTCATTGGACATATGGTGCTAGATTTACCTCTTGGTAGAGTCGGAAGAAAATAACTTGCTCACTTGCATCCCCTGCAGAAACCCTGACACACACGATTCCAACACAACTGCAAGCTCTTTGGCACTCATTTTCCAGGTTCATTTCCCAGAATAAGAAACATTCTTGATTCACACATGTAGAGTCCAGAATAAGAAAAATTCGTGAGTCACACATGTAGAGTCCAGAATAAGAAAAATTCGTGATTCACACATGTAGAGTCCAGAATAAGAAACATTCGTGATTCACACATGTACATTCCAGAATAAGAAACATTCGTGATTCACACATGTAGAGTCCAGAACAAGAAAAATTCGTGATTCACACATGTACAGTCCAGAATAAGAAACATTCGTGATTCACACATGTAGAGTCCAGAATAAGAAACATTCGTGATTCACACATGTACAGTCCAGAATAAGAAACATTCGTGATTCACACATGTAGAGTCCAGAATAAGAAAAATTCTTGATTCGCACATGTAGAGTCCAGAATAAGAAACATTCTTGATTCACACATGTACAGTCCAGAATAAGAAACATTCTTGATTCACACATATACAGTCCAGAATAAGAAACATTCGTGATTCACACATGTACAGTCCAGAATAAGAAACATTCGTGATTCACACAAGTAGAGTCCAGAATAAGAAAAATTCTTGATTCACACATGTAGAGTCCAGAATAAGAAACATTCGTGATTCACACATGTACAGTCCAGAATAAGAAACATTCGTGATTCACACATGTAGAGTCCAGAATAAGAAAAATTCTTGATTCACACATGTAGAGTCCAGAATAAGAAACATTCGTGATTCACACATGTAGAGTCCAGAATAAGAAACATTCGTGATTCACACATGTACAGTCCAGAATAAGAAACATTCGTGATTCACACATGTAGAGTCCAGAATAAGAAACATTCGTGATTCACACATGTAGAGTCCAGAATAAGAAACATTCGTGATTCACACATGTACAGACCAGAATAAGAAACATTCGTGATTCACACATGTAGAGTCCAGAATAAGAAACATTCGTGATTCACGCATGTAGAGTCCAGAATAAGAAACATTCGTGATTCACACATGTACAGTCCAGAATAAGAAACATTCGTGATTCACACATGTAGAGTCCAGAATAAGAAACATTCGTGATTCACACATGTAGAGTCCAGAACAAGAAAAATTCTTGATTCACACATGTACAGTCCAGAATAAGAAAAATTCTTGATTCACACATGTAGAGTCCAGAATAAGAAACATTCGTGATTCACACATGTAGAGTCCAGAACAAGAAAAATTCTTGATTCACACATGTACAGTCCAGAATAAGAAAAATTCTTGATTCACACATGTAGAGTCCAGAATAAGGTAACTCTTTACTATAGATGAGTAATCTTTATATACATATTTTAAGGTATATTTTTTCATCCGGTTGTATCAGTGTACTGGAAGGCCCCTGTTAACGTCGGGGTTACGTTCTTGGAAAACGCGACGTTAAGTGAAAGACGTATAGCGAAACACTATTTCCCATATAATTAAATTAAATACAGTGTATTGTGTACTACAGTAATGTTTATTTTGATGGTTGTTGATATTTATTGGCTAAAATAGAGGCAAGTTGGAGGGCGAGTGGTAGAGTTATTGGGACTTAGAGGCATTAAATTCTGCCTCTTCATCTGAAGATGAAACTGTAACCTCTTCCTGCCTCTTTTCCTGGCTCTTCTTTGTTTGAACAAAAAATATGTCCAATGTCTGCTGCACAGTAACCACCCATCTCAATCATAGCCTTTAACTCTGCAGGGAAACACTCTGCAGCTGCCGTATTCAGCACTCGCCGCTTCACCTGTTGTCTGAATGTTGTGCAGGTGTGAATGCTTCTTAAAGCGCTCAAACCAACCACGACTCGCTCCAAAACTATCATCACCACTACTAGTGCTGCTCTCACCCGCTTTCTTAGCTAGGTCTTCATAGTGAGACTTTGCTTTCTCTTGGATAGCCATCTTGCTCACAGACATATTCCGTTGGTTCTGGTCTTCAATCCAGATGGCCAATAGTGCTTCCATGTTCTTCATAAGAATACTTCTGGTACGTGTGATCTTGGAAACACTCAAATATGTTACGTTTTTAGCACCCTCTTTGATTTGTCAGAACCTGCATGAATTGTCCCAGCCTCAAAACGACGTTATGGCGGAACGTAGCGACGTAAAGTGAAGTTAGTCATCTATGTGTTAACGACGTTATTGCGAAACGACGTATACCGAAGTATAGCGGGGCGTTCCAGTGTGCGTGTCTGTGTGCTGCAGCGTTCATTGTTTAATTTGTGAATGTGTTCTAGAAGCACTGACTAACACCATCACCGTGATTGTGTTCTAGTAACATACACGATCACCATCACCTCGATTGTCTTATAATAACACTCATTATCACAAACACACTGATTGTGTTCTATAGTATGGCCACATTTGTTTGCCGCAATATAAACATCAATATCTCAGTAACCAACTGAGGGAAAATTATGAAATTTAGTATATAACCTTATCATTATGTCCACCCAACAAAAAAAATTTTTGTTCTGGAGATTTTACAGCAAATTTCAAAGTTTGTTTATATGAGATATATAATTTACGGGTCTGACATGAAATTCATAATTTTAAATGTATTACAGCGTAGCCAGACAATCAGGGCTCAATTTTGAATATTGTACGTGTTTTCACAGGATTGGCCTTTTGCCAACCCCCCGCGTTGTTCAAACTAAGACTGTTCAGAAGTGTCTCAAAATGTGGGTTATTTCATGAAACCTGATTAATATGTTTTTTAAAATCTTATCACTTATCACCTAACATTGAAATGTGTGAATATTTTTCAATGGGCTTTAATGCGAAATTTTACACTTCAAAGAATCACTATGAACTTGTACACATATTTTTGTCAAGAAGCTGATCGCAAGAAACTGTTTTATACTATTACAAATTCCGAAAAAAGAACAATGCATGCATTGGGCTTGAGTAAACGGGCATTTTGTCAAAGGGTGCAAGAATTTGGAATTAAACCACCACGCAATAACCAAACGGTAGGTAGAAAGATTATTGTAGACAGTTTTGACAAAGATGTCATAAGGCGAGCTATTATAAAAATGCTTTAAAAAGTCGCTTGATATACGACAGGATCGACTTCATTGCACAGGGTTCTGTCCCGTATGGTTCAGTCTCTTTCCGCAGCGCGGAAAGCATCGCACAAAGCACGAACTCCGCAGCTCTAGCGACGACTCACGCTCAGAAAAATTTAACTCGTGAACTGGAATCGAACCCACGACGTTTGGAGCCCGAGTCAAAAGGCTTGACCACTTCACCACAGAGACTCCTAAAATTATAAAAATTTTGGATTTTATATCCAGGATTATCCAGCATTATAAAAATGCTGGATGCCAAAGAAACAGTGACTGTAAGAAAACTTACGGTTTGGTTCAGAAAGAACAATAACATAGAGCTATCCAAAACAACTTTGTGGAAAATTATAAGGACATTATCTTCACTATTTGAAAGTACAAGGGCGGTAGAAATAATCTTTGCGAGCAACCGCATTTAGGAGCCATGAGAAGCAGATACCTACGTGAAATAAGGGAAATGCGCAAAGAAAATTATGGCATAGTGTGTTTGGATGAAATGTGGATCTATGCGCACCACACAAGTGATAAGGAATGGCAACCAGTGGATGGACAGATAAAGCTATATGTGCCCAGTAGTATAGGACAGCTTTTGGTCATGGCCCATGCTGGTAATACGCATAATGGCTTGCAACAGAATGCTGGGCTCGTGTTCGTATCAAAGCATACAGACAATAGGGATTATCATAATAAGATCAATGGTAATGTATTTAGAGATTGGCTCGAGAATACTATATAATAATATCTGTCTGTCTGTCTGTCTGTCTGTCTGTCTGTCTGTCACGAAGACTCACAGCGGGTCTGTCACCCATGTGTACGTGTGAACAAACTACACAGACAGCTGAACAGATCATTAAAAATGGAAACATGATGACTAAATTGCGGTATCATTTCTGGTCACTCCATACGCACATTAACGCACAGCTATTTGGAAGCTTTCACGAGCTCAATATTAAAAACTATATGCATCCTAGTAACATGAATACTTGTGTACAATTATTAACCAGCAGCTGAAGAAACAAGAAGGAAATGAAAAATAAGGTAAGAAATATATTCCTTCTACTTTCCTGTCAATTTACACATTATTTACCCCATACCTCTGTACATTCTCTGTCTTTACTAATATTACACATTGCACCCCTCTCGGGAATCTCCGTGGTGAAGTGGTCAAGCCGTCTGACTCGGGCTCCGAGGGTTGTATGTTCGATTCCTCCATTTCACGAGTGCATTTTTTCGGAGACTCCAGAGGGTCGTCGCTGGAGATACGGAGTTCGTGCTTTGTGCCACGATTTCCGCCCTGCGGAAAGAGACTGAGCCATATGGGATAAAAACCCGGTGCAATGCTACTTTAAGCTACTTTTTTTATTGCACCCACTCCCATACGAACCTGGCTACGCCTTGTACTTGTGTCTTTACCAGAAGTAACGTGGTTTACTGTAAGACTAGTTTGTTAGCGTGAATTCACTACATTTCCCCCAAAATATCAAAGAAATGTTGCCGCTTTCAATGATTTAAGTTGCTTTTGGACCTATCAAAGACATATTCCTTAAGTGGGGGTAAATATAAGGCGGCTGGAAAAATTTCATATCGATGCAACAGACAGTTTTCAAAATAATTGATCGTGAATGAAGGCATTCTTTGTGGGACATACTATAGTAAAAATCACTATCACCATCACCCTTATTATGTTCTAGTAACACTCACTATCACCATCACCTCGACTGTCTTCTAGTAACACTCACTATCACCATCACCATGATTGTATTCTAGTAACACTCACTATCACCATCACCATGATTGTATTCTAGTAACACTCACTATCACCATCACCATGATTGTGTTCTAGTAACACTCAATGCCTCATCTAGTTGTATAAGTGTATTCTTGTTGTCTGTGTGCGGGCGAGGGTTGTAATCGTAACGTCGAATTTTAAAAAAATTTATGATTGTGTTTTAACAAAGTTTACCTGTTCTACTTGCCGTGTTCGTTGGTTCAATCATCGCATGTCCCAGGATAGCAGTGTCAGGTAGTTGCTACATAAACTGTCTGCCAGCAACCCGCCACCCACAGTGGATACACGCTTTACCACATGTTCAATTCACTTGTACCCACATTGTTTTAGTTAACACATGTAATTACTGGTTAGGCGTCAACGAAGCCAAAAGTATAAGAGCGCTCGCTTTTAAACTTCCGGTGTTCTAATGGTGGGGTAAGTGGTTCAACCCCTACACCAGCATTACGTTAAACTTAAACGAAGGTTTCTCGTTCAGAAACCACTGAACCTAACATTGCCGAGACAATCAGCCTAAAGTTGATGGTGGCGTTCTGCCAAGGACATGCCACATGTTTAATCGCTGGTTGTCGGCGTTGTGGTCTAAGGGCAGTGGGCGAATGTGACAATTGCCCGACATACGGAGTCGAGGGTTCAAAATCTGCCACAGACCGTTTGGAAGCAGACCACTTTGTCTTTATGTCAATGGTTTAAACGTCGGTCGTTTAGAAAGTACAATCAAACCTTGGTTTTCGTTGCTTCGGTTTTCGTCGATTTTTTTCCGCGAAAAAAGTGTCTCGGTTTTCGTCGATGGCCTAGGATTTAGTCGGCGTTCCCACGTGACCTTGCTGCTAGATTTACGAAAACAAAGGGGCCCACACGTTCTTCTGCTCAGTTTGTCGTTGTTTTTCGTTGTGTGAGCATCACTTGCTAATAATAAAATACGAGAGCGGCATTATCATTGGCACCTTGCCGTCTTGACAGACGATAGTTTGTGCTCTAAAAAGGCATAATAACTTTTAACTATGGCGGTAGCGAGTGTGACTGATAAGGCCAATTTGCGCTGTAAATGTCCGTTCACAGTGGATGCATGTGAACACGTGGTCATTTCCACCATCATGCACCATCTTACGTCTCAAACGCTTGGTGTGTGACTTTTCTGCAATAATTTTCTCCTTTGACTTTATTCCATTTCTGATATTTGCCCTCCACGCAACACGTTCAGCGGCGACTTGCTCCCAATGTGCATTATCAATGCCTGTATCAATCATGTCCCGCTTACACACATCTTTGTATCGTAGTAGAGGCCGACCCTGAGATCTCTTACCCATCTGTAATTCACCAAAAAAGATATCCTTTGGTATTCTACCATCATCCATCCTCCTAAGATGTCCTATCCATCTAAGTCTACGAAGACTGAGCATGGAATAAACTGTCACACAACCTGATCTTTCCAATACTTCAGTATTTGTGATTTTGTCTTGCCACTTAATACCAAGAATTCTTCGCAGACACCGCATATGAAAGCTGTTTAAATTGTTCTCTTGGTGTGAGTAAGTTGTCCAGGTTTCACTGCCATAGAGAAGAGTACTAAGGACACAGGCTTGATAGACAAGGACTTTTGTTTTGGCAGTAAGCTTCCTATTCTCCCAGACTCTTTTTCTTAACCTGTTCATTGTTGTTGCTGCCTTACCAATCCGGATGTTGATTTCCTGATCTAGGGATAATTTGCTATTTACCACTGATCCTAGATATGTAAAATGGTCTACTATCTCTAGTTCGGCGTCGTCAATAAAGATTGATGGTACCCCATGTGCACCTTGTGACATAATCTGTGTCTTCTTTTTGCTAATTGTTAAACCAAATTCAGAACAAGCATTGGAGAATGCAGATAGTAGACATTGCAATTCTTCCTCAGAGTGGGTCGTAACTGCAGCATCATCTGCAAAAAGCAACTCTCTGATCAGTACCCTCCTAATTTTGGTCTTAGCCTTCAATCTCTGAGCATTGTAGAGGCCGCCATCTGAGCGTGAGTGAATGTATATACCACCATCCTGATCACGAAATGCATATTTCAGTAGAAGTGAAAAGTATATTCCAAAGAGGGTGGGAGCTAGTACACAACCTTGCTTAACTCCACTCTTGATTTCAAATTCTTCAGAAGTTGCACCATCAAACTTGATTATACCCTTCATGCCTGTGTGGAACGATTCCACAATGGACAGAAGAGTTGGTGGGCAGCCAATCTTCTTTAGTGCCTTGAACAGACCCTCACGACTGACCAAATCAAATGCCTTTGTGAGGTCGATGAAGGCAATAAACAGTGGTTGATTCTGTTCACGGCATTTTTCTTGCATTTGTCGCAATGAGAATATCATATCAGTGGTAGACCGGTTCTGTCGAAAGCCACACTGTGATTCGGGGTAGACTTGATCTCCTAGGACTTGAAGTCTGCGCAGAACAATTCTGGCAAATACTTTTCCAACAATACACAGAAGTGAGATACCCCTATAGTTGTTACAGTCGCTCCGATCACCCTTGTTCTTGTACAGCGTTATGATGTTTGAATCTTTGAAATCCTGTGGGACTTGTCCTTCACGCCAGCATAGCTCTATTAGCTGGTGGATCTGTAGAGTGAGTGTTTCTTGCCCACTCCTGATAACCTCTATTGGAATCCCATCCTTACCTGGAGCCTTGCCAGATGCAAGTTCATTTATAGCACACTTAACTTCTGTTATGGTGGGAAGTGTGTCCAGGTGGTCAAGAGTTGGTAGAGCCTCTATGGCATTTAGGGCATCATCCGCTAGTTTGGTCTCACTTGAGTAAAGCTCCAAATAGTGCTCTACCCATCTGTCCATCTGCTGTTTCTTATCAGTGATGACTTCTCCAGTCAAGGTTTTCAGCGGTGCACTTCTTTTGATCACTGGACCACAGGCTTTCTTTATTCCTTCATACATGCTTCTTATGTCTCCCTTATCACTTGCGATTTGAATGGACTCACATAACTTGATCCAATAATCATTTGCACACTGCCTGGCAGCCTTTTGCACATCCTTCCTAGCTTGCCTTAGCTCACTCAGAGTGTTACGCGTTGGTCTTTCCTTGTTTCTTAAGAGAGCTTTCTTCTTCTTATCAATCAAGGGCTGCAGAGTCTCGCTGTTGGCCGCAAACCAGTCCTGCCTCTTATGATCCACAGTGCCGTAAACCCCTACGGCAGTTTTATAAAGAGTTTCCTTAATTTGACCCCACTTTTCATTTACTGTACAATTTTCTGGTGTATCAGTGAAAGTGTCTTCAAGTTGCTGTTGAAACTGAAAGCACTTTTCAGGATCATGAGTGTTAATAATATTAATCCTGGGGCTAGATTTGTGTTTAGCTGTGTAGATTCTCTTTGGTCTCAGTCTAACTCTTGCAACAACCAAAGAATGATCTGTATCACAGTCAGCACTGTGGTAACTACGAGTCAATGATATATGGTTCAGATGTTGTCTCCGTGTGATGATGAAGTCCAGCTGGTGCCAATGGCCGGATCTTGGATGTTTCCATGTGACCTTATGCATCTCTTTTGTTTTAAAAAAGAGTTTGTAATACATAGGTCATTACTGGTGCAATGCTCCAGCAGCCTTTGCCCATTTTCATTCATGCGACCGATGTTGTATTTTCCAAGGGACACTGGCCATGAACTCGAGTCCTTGCCCACACGAGCATTGAAATCACCGAGCATATAAATGTAGTCAGATTTTGGAACTGCCTTGATCACGGAGTCTAACTCCTCATAGAACAAATCCTTCACATCATCAGAGGAATCGAGTGTCGGTGCATATGCAGTAATAATGGTGGCAAACCCACAAGAGGTTGCCAAGCGCAGGGATAATAGTCTTTCATTTCCTCCTGCTGTAATTTCAATCATTCCCAGTAGCGAATTCTTCACTGCAAAGCCCACACCGTGTTGCCTTTTTTCTGCCTGCCCTCTACCCTTCCAGAAAAAGGTGTAGTTGTTTTCCCTGAGTGACCCTTCCTCAGCGAGGCGAGTCTCCTGCAGGCCAGCAATATCAATGTTAAGACGATTGAGTTCGGCATCAATCACAGCCGTTTTTCTCACATCGTCAATATTGGTCAAGTCAGTGGAAAATCCTGGACACATGGTTCTCACGTTCCAGGTTGCAAGCCGTAGCTTGAGGTTTCTATTTTTATTTTTGTTTGTACCTGGTGCATTGGTTTTACAGCCTGCGATTCAGATTTTGTCCTAGCCCCAAGCACCCATTGAAGCAGGCAGGCTGTGGCGGATCAGCACCCAATTGGCTGGGGGCTGCCCAGCTTGAGGCGGGCGGTAGCTGATCAGTGACACCTATAGGTGTCTCCCACCGTCAGAGGCAACGCGTGGCGCCCCATGTCTACGCCAACTGACAAGGACTTATAACCCGTAACAGTTGCCTCTCGCTTTGATTCCGAGACCAGTTAAGACCAGGGATGGAGTTATTGCCTCTCCATAGCACAAAGCCTGGGCTAAAATATAGAGATCATGTGTTGCCCATGCAGCATGATCCCTCTCTCGGCCTGCCTAGTTCACTCCAGAGGAAAGGTAACACCCCTACATCTGGAACAAGACAAGCTGCAGAAGCTGCCGGATCAGCAAAGCATTGCTCTAACTGTCCGCCTGTCGGAGCTTCGATCCTAGACCAGTCGCCAACCAAGGCTTAGGGCCTGGTCAGCCCTGCCATGACAATTTTGTCTTTAGCTTGCATTTCCTCGCACCAGGGTAAGGCTTGTACCCTCCCAATTGTGCTCTTCCGCCCGAAGCCGTTGGCACAATGTGGGGTGTCGGGTTTGGTAAGCGCCGCCCAACGTTCGGCGCTAACAGAAACCAGGTAGTACCGTCTACTGTTATACGGTAGCTCAGTCATATCTTAAGATTGCTGAAATCGGCCACATGTACGGGAAGTCGCCATCCACGATAAGTTTCATTGTGGCGAAATAGGAAGCAATAAAGGAGGCTAATGTCGCGAAAGCCATGAATGTGCTAACGAAACAGAGATCGCAAGCAATTGTAGATGTCGAACAGTTATAATTAATTTGGATAAATCAAAACCAGTTAGATTACGATTCTGTTTCGGAGGCAATCAAATGTGGAAAAAACCAGACTGGTGTATGCCGATCTCATTAAGAAAGTGCTTTGGACGAGTGCTAGTATACTTAGTGATTTTAAGGCCGGCAGAGGGTGGTTTCAAAAATTCAAGCGGCGCACTGGCTTACACAGTGTTATTAGGCATGGCGAAGGTGCGAGTTCGGCAAGTCTGGGACCGAAAAATAGTATTAAACACTATACTTATTCTCTATAAATGCGTTTTTTGGTATGTATTTTGAAATTTCTAGAACGAATTAATTTGATTTATATTGATTCATATGGAAATAATTTGCCTCTAATTTCGTCGGTGTCGGATTTTGCCGATTGTTTTCGGGCGATTTATCGACGAAAATAGAGCTTTGACTGTAATGGCAAACTCATCATCATCATGTGCGTGGGCGGTCATGTTTTGCCATCTTACACGATCATCAGAGTCGTGGATCAGCTCTCTGTTCTTGTCTCGATCATGTCATGTAGTCAAGCCATCCAGATATTTACTTCTCTGCTTCCCCTTGTTCTTTACCCCTCAATCTTGTCAGTTGTCTCCAAGTTATCTCGTTTATTTCTCATTATTTGCCACAAAAAATGTTAACCGTCTGCAATAAATTCTTCTGTCAGTTTATGGTTTTCATTTGCTTCTTGTAGGACTTGCTCATTGGTTTTTCTGTCTATCCATAGTTTTCTTTGTATTTTCCTCAGAAACCACATTTAAACTGCCATTAGATGTTTTTGAGCTTGTCTGCTCATTGCCCACATTTCACATCCATACGAAAATATAGGTTCAATGTAGCACTTCAACACTCTTGTTCTTGCTGCAATTGATATCTTTGTAATGGCTACTTTTGCGATGGCGATTCTTGTTCTAATCTCATCAAGGCACCTCCCATCAGATGTTATGACTGTTCCGAGATTGTTATACCGATTCATGTATCTATATATATATATATATATATATATATATATATATATATATATATATATATAGCAGAAGTCTCTTTCCCACTCCCTGAGGTTATTTGCGTATATGGTACTAGCCACGCACTTGTATGGACCAATCAGCACTCGCTGAGCTGTGAGGTCAGTATCACAACGACCGCCTTTACTTCCCAGAACAATTCTGGTACCAATGTAAGACTTGGTCGAACTCAGCGCCCAGGTCAATTTATGAACATCTCCGGCTTGATGGAGATTCGAACACATTACCATCGGATCAGCAGGCCTGAGGGCTAACCACTCCGCTACAGCGACTCTCACAGACACTTATTCACACAAACACATTAACACGCGCGCGCACACACACACACACACACACACACACACAGAACTTCATCTGAACTTGCATATCTGTATGTCGATTCCTATTGCCTTACTTATTTATGCATGTCTGCATGACGGTTTCAATACCATTTGTATATCTACCATCACTTTCAACAAATTAACTTTGTTTATTTTGGCTCTTTTCTTCCGAGGCAGTTATTGCTTTTAAGTGCTCACTGCACGGGTCAGAAGTGGGTAAAGTAAAAACTGTCTGGGATAGAAGCAATTACAGAAACATATAAAACAGAACTGCTCAAATGTGACCTTCAATTTGGACAGATGGACAATATAATGCTATACTAGAGGAATCGTGCCGGTCTCCCTGGTCTTGGGGTTACACGACTTTCACCGTAATCCCGTATACTCTCGTGAGTAACGTGACGTGCGAGAGAATTGGTAGCGGCTCTCTTCGCGTCGGTAACTTACAGGGTATGTGAGCCGGTCGCTCAGAAAGCAATGGCAACTATTGAGCGTAATCTTGGCAAGAAATCAACAATCAGCTGTACAATGTTTGTTCCAAATCTATTTGTTTTTGTTTTTGTTTTTTTTTAGCACTGAATCAGTTAAAGCGGCGACCGTCTGGTGGGAAAAGAGTTACAAATAAATCAACAAGGGCATATCTCCAATTAGATGTGGCAGGGTGAATGAACGTGTACCAATGTGTTATGTGTGCAAAGAAACAAGCAAATAATCACGCTACAGCTACCGCTGAAGAGCAATGTTGCCATCTCCCTTTGATGAAAAAGCACCAAAATCGACCCAAAAAAGCACTAAAAATCACCAAAATTTTTTAGGAAGCACCCAAAAAAAGCACCAACTGTTTTTATTACAAATGTAACAAGGTAGCACAGAATAATTTATTATTATCACTTCATATTACAATGAAGTTTATTCCAGATCCGCAAAATCCCAATCAGAACTACTTTTGAGCCAAAACAGCACCAAATTGCAATACTATTTTTTGGGAAATCACTAAAACAAGCACTGGTGGTATTAATTCAAAATGTTATAAAGTAGCACATTATAATTTATTATTATCATTGAATATTAGAATGAAGTTTATTCCAGATCTGCCAAATCCCAGTCACACAACTCCTCTTCAGTTTCTGTAGCTATTTCCTGCTGTGTTTGCTCCTGCGATGATGAGGATGAGGAGGATGATTGAAAGAAACATGTATATGCCTCCTGTGATCCAATTTTTCACAGAATATCCTTAGGTAGTTTATAATCATGGCAGCATTTGCCATATCTTTTCATTCCATATCTATTAGTCAAAACAGCTGTCAAACTCTTGATGCTCAGTCTGTTCCGCAATTTTGATTTTATAACTCCCATCGGACTGAAAATAAGTTCCACGTCCGCATTAGAATGAGGTAAAATGAGCACAGTTAAATCTAAATCTGTAAGATCTTGGAAAGGATTTTCACCGGTGGCATCCCTGTATGAGGTTATTTCTGCCCACAGTCCAAGTGTGTCAGAGGTCTGTGTCCACTGCATATGATAAAGTTTTCTCCATTGGAAATCGATGCGGGTGAGAGTAGCTGCATCTTCTACAAACATTTTAGCAAGATCCAATATACAGGGCTTCATTGGCTGTAGACATTCACTTCCACTAAGACATGACATGGACTGCAACACTCGAACGTTATCGGGTGTACTTAAACGCAGCTGTGTCAATAGCTCTATTAAAAACTGAATGCACCTTCCACGAATTTCTTTCTCATCGGGAAACTTGTAGTCTGCTATTCTTTCTCAAACTCATAACCTAGATTGGGATTAGGATCTAAATAATCTTGAATAGCATCACTTTCTGTTATTTTTTCCCCAGGAATAGCAATCTTTGAACTGATAGAATCAATGAGCTGGACAAGATCGCTGAGTAGTTTTGTTGGATCCTGTATATCTGCTTCGAATTTCTTATTCACACTTTGAACTTCTCCGAGAATATGCTTGAGAAATATGAGATACACATAGTTTTTCATGTCGCTAAACATAGAATGTAGAAGTTCTGATGTATAACAGCGCTCGCTGAGTCTTGCTACATCAAAATGAGTTCTGAGCTCGACCCACTGCTGCAATATTCTGATAATGGCAGATTGAATGGACATCCATCGTGTCTGGCTTAATTGAACAATCTTCAGTGGATGTTGTCCATCATTTATTGAAGCAAAAAGCTCCCTGTACTTTGCTTGACGAAGACTTGAGTGAGAAAACCAGTTATATGTTTCTCTAATCATGAACTCTATGTTCCTGGGCAGACAAGCAGCTGCAGCCTGTGACACTGCCAGCTGAAGGGAATGACATACACACCTAATTAGTACCAGATGAGGAACTTCGGATTTTAATTTTGTATATACTCCATTGTTTACACCTGTCATGACAGACGCATTGTCAGTGCCGAGTGCAACTAGTCTTTGCAACTCAAGTCCATTCTTGTTTAAACAATCTTTTAACGCATTGCATATTGCCTGTGCGTTGTAGTCACTCAGTTCAACTAAATCTAAGTAAGTAACCACAAACTGCTTTCTTGTCTCTGAATAGTACCTAATAGCTACTCCACGTAGCTTAGTTTCAAAAATGTCATTGCTCTCATCAACCAATAAGCTGTATTTACTTTTGCCAATATCAGCTGTCAAGTCTGTTGTGAAATATGGTGCAAGTATATTTGAAATAACTGCTCTGCATTTAGTTCTCCTAAGCTTAAAGTTCTTGCAACCTTTGCTGTCAAAGTGTACCTTGCAGAGTTCACTCAAATGGTCAACAACACAAAGCGAACAATAGCCAGCTATGAACAAAGACATGCATCCTCCTGTTTCTTTGACAACGTCTTTCAGTTTGTCAAATGCAATTGTTGTTTGCCTTTGTGTACTGAATGGTTGTTCGGCTTTCTGATGTTTCGTTGTATTCTTGTGCCTCTCAATATCATTTAACCTGGCTGCAATTGAACATTTGCAATATTTTCACAAACACTTAGTATTATCCCCTTCTACTTTTAACAACCATTTTTGCAATCTCGTGTCACTGAGTCACTGTTCTCTGAAATGTTGACAATATTTCTTGCTCGTGGTGAAACACAAATAAGCTTAAATGAAAGGATAATGTAGACACCACAAAATTATGAACTCGATTACAAGCTAATGTATTGACGTTTGGACTTGTCTGCAAGATGGCGTTCGCTTTCAGCTAAATCGTATTAAAGGGAGTTAATTTAGTTGAATATTGCGCGGTAACGTACTAAGACTGTTTTACTCCCTCGCTTCAGTTCAAATTCGGCTTTTTAGTGTTCCCAAAATGATTTTTAAAGTAATTTTTACCCACCCCAAAAAAGCACCAAAAAGCACCAAAATAAATTTTGTATAGCACTAAATTTACGCAGCCGCGCTAAACGCAATATTTTCGCACTAAATGGCTTGAAAAAGCACTAAATTTAGTGCGAAAAGCACTAAAATGGCAACACTGCTGAAGAGGCATACATTAATAGGCGTTAGACCATATTAAGCTACGGCATTATGGGGTGTGGTGGCGAATTATTTTTCTAATTATCTTTCCATCTCAGAAACATTTCTGTTACAGTTTTACCTGGCTGTGAAAACCAGAGTTGTGTGTTTTTAAGAGGACGATTCATCTTCAAATGGAGATCGAGCCTGGGCCACTATGTTGGTAGTCTAGTGCACAATTTGCGATGTCGGTAACTCTGTTGATTAAGCGGAACTCAGTGCACTATCCACAATGTTGGTAACTCAGTGCACTATTCACGATATTGTCACAGTGCATTATTTTATTATGCATTATTTACAGTGCATTATTTACTATGTTGGTTACTCAGTGTACTATTCACTATATTGTGACATTGCACTATATTTTCATTATATTGTCACAGTGCACTATTCACTATATTGTCACAGTGCACTATTCACTATATTGTCACAGTGCACTATTCACGATATTTTCACAGTGCACTATTCAATATGTCGATAACTCAGTGCGCTATCCACTATGTTGGTAACTCAGTGAACTATACACTATGTTGGTAGCTCAGTGCACTATTCACTATGTTGGTAACTCAGTGAACTATTCACTATGTTGGTAGCTCAGTGCACCATCCACTATACTATCACAGCGGACTATTCACTATGTTGGTAACCCAGTGCACTATTCACTATATTGTCACAGTGCACTGTTCATCATACTATCAAAGTTAACTATTCACTATATTGGCAGCACAGTGCATTATTCACTATATTGGCAACACAGTGCACTATTCAGTGTATTTATAACCAATTGACGCTTCAATATTGTTTGCGTTAACTGCTAATTTCATATACTATTCCTTACAATGGCAACCCAGCGCACTACTCACTAAGCTACCACGTCTCGTGTTTGTAGCAAGTGCAACGATTCACGCGCCTCACATATCATTTAGGCTTCTCGTGGATATGGTTTTAGGCCTTCACATATCGTTTAGGCTTCCTATGGATATGGTTTTAGGTCCTCACATATCATTTAGGCTTCTTGTAGATACGGTTGTAGGTTCTCACATATCATTTAGTCTTCTTGTGAATATGGTTTTCGGTCCTCACATATCATTTAGGCTTCCGGTGGATATGAATTTAGGCCCTCACATATCATTTAGGCTTCTTGTGGATATGGTTTTAGACCATCACATATCATTTAGGTTTCTTTCGGATATGGTTTTAGGCTCATTTATTTAGGGGTCGAACGGCACAAATGTTTTGTGTGATAGGTATTGCACATAACGCCTGTACATTTTCCAAATGCGTTTCTAGTTCCTTCTGTGTGAGGACTGGGTCAATTCACGGAACGTTCATATTTCCCTCCGTTTAAGGCAGGATCAACTCACAGAACGCTTATAATTAACCCCCGTTTAAGGCTGGATCAACTCACATAACTCCTTATATTTCCATCAGTTTAAGGCTGGATCAACTCACATAACTCCTTATATTTCCCTCTGTTTAAGGCTGGATCAACACACATAACTCCTTATATTTCCCTCTGTTTAAGGCTGGATCAACTCACATAACTCCTTATATTTCCCTCTGTTTAAGGCTGGATCAACACACAGAACTCCTTATATTTCCATCCTTTTAAGGGTGGATCGACTCACATAACTCCTTATATGTCCCTCTGTTTAAGGCTGGATCAACACACATAACTCCTTATATTTCCCTCTTTTTAAGGCTGGATCAACTCACAGAACATTTATTTTTCCCTCTGTATGTGGCAGACGTTTTAACATAAATGTTATTCAGGTATATGCCCCAACAGGAGAGTCCAGTGAAGATAGTGTAGAGGAATTTTATAATGACATAGAGTCTGCCTTAAAGAAATGTAAAAATTCAGAAATAAACATCATAATAGGGGACTTCAATGCAAAAGTAGGAAATCAAGGGGATAGATACACAGTAGGAAACTATGGTTTAGGAGAGAGAAATGAAAGAGGATACAGACTAGTAGAGTGGTAGAGTGGGCAAAAGAACAGGAAATGATTGTAGGAAACACCTGGTTCAAGCAACACCCTAGAAGATTATGGACCTGGAGGAGTCCTGATAGCAGGATTAGAAACCAGATTGACTACATTCTCATTAGCAGAAGATTTAGAAACGCGCTAACAGTAGCAAAAACAGTTCCCAGTGCTGATTGTTATAGTGACCACAGATTACTCACAAGGAACATTGAGGATAAAGTTGAAGAAAGTCAAGTATATAACAGGAAACACTAAATATGACTTGTGTACATTGAGTAATGACAAGGAAATACAAAACAAATTCAACATAGAAGTACAGAACAGATTTGAAATATTGTCTGATCTAGAGATCCTATTCCAGGATGTGGATGATCAATGGGAAATGTTAAAGAATTCAATCAATGTGGCTGCAGAAACAACTATTCCAAAATTAAAGAAGGTGGGTCGTAAGAAATGGATGACTGAGGAAATTTTACACTTAATGGAAACAAGAAGACTCAACAAAAATAATCCTGCCAAATATGAAGAAATTCACAGACAAGTCAGAATATTATGTAGGAAGGCAAAAGAATCATGGCTTGAGGAAAAGTGCTTAGAAATTGAAAAACAACACAACAGTCAAAATACCAAATTAGTGCACAAAAGAATTCAGGAACTTACTAATAAAAGAACAAGTACATCAACAGGCTGTCTAAAAACTAAAGATGGCAAAATCATAATAGAAAAAGATCAGATTCTACATGTATGGACAGATTATGTGAAAGACCTGTATAATGATAACAGAGAGGAACAGTATGCTATTAGATTTAATAATGAAGGACCAGAAATTTTAAAGATGGAGGTTCAAAATGTTCTTAAGCATATGAAAGCTGGCAAGGCCCCGGTGCAGATAACATCACAACAGAAATGATTAAAGCTTTAGAAGAATTTGGACTAGAGCAAGTCACTAGACTGCTGAACACATTATATGATACTGGAGATATACCTTCTGAATTATGTAATTCTGTATTTATTGCAATCCCAAAGAAATCAGGAACCTTAGAATGTGATCAACATAGAACAATTAGTATAATGAGTCACATCACAAAGATTTTGTTACGAATTATCATGCAAAGAGTGAGGAAGAAAATACAACCTGAAATAGGGGAAGAACAATGTGGGTTTGTAGAAGGAAAGGGTACAGTAAATGCTGTGTATATGCTGCGAACAGTTATTGAACGTGCTATAGAAGTAAACAAGGATATACATCTTTGCTTTATTGACTACACAAAGGCTTTTGATAGAGTTAGACATGTCAACATTGTGGATATGCTTGCAGATCTACAAATTGATGGGAAAGACATTAGACTTATAAAAAACATATATTGGAAACAACAAGCTGCCATAAGGATTGATAATGAAGTAGGACAATATCAACCTATTAAGAGAGGTGTTAGGCAGGGATGTGTAATGTCTCCAGATCTTTTTTCCCTATACAGTGAAAATATTTTCAGAAATGTAGAAGACCTAAATGGAATCAGCATTGGAGGACGAAACATAAATAACATTAGATATGCAGATGATACAGTATTGATTGCAGACAATGCACAGGATCTGCAACAATTAGTAGACGCTGTTGTTGTACACAGTGAGCAGCTGGGGTTGGAATTAAATTGTAGGAAGACACAGGTTATGGTCGTCACTAGGAAGAACGAAGTACCACAATGTAATATACAAGTAAATGGGAATATTCTTCAACAAGTGAATCGGTTCAATTATCTCGGAACAGTCATAACATCTGATGGCAGATGCCTTGAAGAGATTAGAACAAGAATCGCCATTGCGAAAGTAGCCTTTAGCAAGATGAAAAACATTCTGACCAATAAAATGATGTCAATTGAAACGAGAAAAAGAGTGTTGAGGGGATACGTAGAGCCTGTTCTTTTGTATGGATGTGAAACTTGGACAATGTGCAGTCAAGCTGAAAAACATCTGATGGCTGCAGAAATGTGGTTTCTGAGGAAAATGCAAAGAATACCATTGACAGATAGAAAAACCAATGACCAAGTACTACAAGAGACAAATGAAAATCGTAGATTGATTAGAGAAATTAGACGTAGACAGTCAAAATTTTTTGGACATGTTATGAGAAGAAATGGACTGGAGAACTTAGTGACAGCTGGCAAGATCGAAGGGAACAGACCAAGAGGAAGACCGAGAGGAAAATACCTGGATGGCTTGGCCACATGGCATGGACGAGACAGGAACACTGAGCTGATCCACGACTCTGGTGATCGAGTGAAATGGCGAATCATGACCGCCCACGCTTTCCGGCATGGCATATGATTGATTGATTGATTGATGCGGTTTAATCAACTTACAGAACGCTTATATTTCCCTCTTTTTAAGGCTGTATCAACTCATAGAACGCTTATCTTTCTCTCCGTTTAAGGCTGGGTCAACTCAAATAATCGGACGTCTAGCCTTTCAGATCATGGCAATAAATTCAGAGGGCCTGCTTGCATATTGTTGTTGTTTGTCCATCAAGAATGATGATGACCATTCAGTTTATCTAGTGGGGTTGAAAGTATGGAGCCATAAGTACTAAGATGACTGATAATGCGTTAGTTAGTTAGTTAGTCGACAGATCATCCTCGTTGCACATCGAACCATTCAGTCCATAAGTGCTCGGATCCCTTCCTCAGCAAATTCCGCAGCGTGTAGCGGCTAACGACGCCAGTTCTGTGTTGGTTTATCAATCTTCTTTGGCTTCCTGCGTAGTGTTCTTGTTTGGCCACCCCTCTTTTAATTTGCTGCTCCCGCAGTCTGGCCATTGTTGTAGATTCACAGTCATCACTTGGTTCTCGCAAAAGTCTCACTTCTCGTAGAGCATTCAGAATGTCAGCCTGGTCCATGGCGCGTCCGCCCTCCACAGTAGCCTCACCTGCGAGCTTGTCAGCCCGCTCATTTCCTTGTACTCCCGCATGACCTGGCACGAAGATGAAACTAATCTTTGCCAGCCGAGACCGCTTCAGAGGCAGCAACCATTCTCTTCGGATCGACCCCTCCTCTATCCTCTTGATCATGTTCATTGAGTCGCTAAGGAAACAGGCCCTAGTGAATGTCTGTGTCTCGAGCCATGTTATTGCTTTACTTACTGCCATGACTTCCATGGTCAGGCTACTTGTGGTTTCAGTGAAAGCACCAGAGTCCTCCTTCACA
Organism: Cepaea nemoralis; assembly: GCA_014155875.1. Taxonomy (NCBI): domain Eukaryota; kingdom Metazoa; phylum Mollusca; class Gastropoda; order Stylommatophora; family Helicidae; genus Cepaea; species Cepaea nemoralis. Next base: position 37,042 of record JACEFZ010028321.1, read on the forward strand.
ATTCTCCCTCCGGCCCGAGCTGTAAAGCCCATAATGCCTGTTTTGGCTCGAAATGTTCTTTGACAATGTGGGCAAAGAATGCTTGATGTTCCAAGAGGAGGATCTCCTGCAGTGGTTTTTCTGTCCAGCCTTTTTTTCACAGCTCTTGCAGTCCAGTTTGCTTCACAAGTGACTGCACTCTTGCGTAATGATGTACGCCATGAATTTCGGTCTTTTGCAGCAGTCTTCCAAGTGTCAAGATGAATTCCAGAAGCTTTTATTGAGATCTTCAGAGTATCTTTAAAGCGTTTCCTCTGGCCGCCCTGGAAGCGTTTACCACAACGCAGTTCACTGTAAAAAAATCGATTAGGGAGCCTGTGATCTGGCATGCAAGTGATCAGTCCAGGGAATCTGATTCTTCATTAATAGTGTATGGATACTGAACATTAACGCTCGTTCTATGACTTCAGTGTCTGCGATCATGTCTTGCCATTTAATTTTCATTAGCTTTCTAAGGCAGGCTGTGTGGAAGTGGTTTAATTTCCTAGCGTGTCGCTGGTAAACAGTCCAGGTTTCACAAGCGTATAGCAATGTGGATAATACAACTGCTTTGCAGACTTTCAGCTTTGTTTGCAGGCTTATTCCATTTCTGTCCCACACATTCTTGTACAGTCTGCCAAAGGCTGCGTTGGCATTGGAAATTCTTGCATTCACTTCGACATCAATTGTGGCAGCTTGTGACACAGTGATGCCAAGATAGGTGAATTTGTCCACAACACTTAGTCTATGACCATTCACGTTGATATTCGGCACGGCGTGATTAGTCCCTGGAGCTGGTTGGTACATAACTATAGTCTTCTCCAAGTTTATATTGAGCCCAAAGTTGGCACAGGCATATGAGAAAGCTGAACCATTGTGTTGCATGTCTGCCTCTGAGTTGGCATATAGAGCGCAATCATCAACAAACAGGAGCTCTCTGACGGTGTCGCTTGTAGTTTTGGTTTTAGCTTTCAGCCTTCTGAGATTTAACAACTTTCCATCCATGCGGTAGTTGATGTCTATTCCAGTGTTGTTGTTTTTGAAGGCATTCGTCAGCATAAATGAAAACATGAGGCTAAACAGTACTGGTGCCAGGACACATCCTTGCTTCACTCCATTGGTGACAGGAAAGCGCTCAAACAGCTCACCATTTTCCTGTACTCTTGCTTGCATACCATCATGAAATATCCACACTAATTGAACAAACTTTTGTGCACAGCCATATTTCGACATAATCTTCTACAGCCCTTCTCTGCTGACTGTATCAAAAGCCTTGGTAAGATCAATGAACGTGGAGAACATTTCGGAGTTCTGTTCCTGACATTTTTCTTGCAGCTGCCTTGCAGCGAAAATCATGTCAACAGTCCCTCGTTCTTTTCTGAAGCTACTCTGACTCTCCGGAAGAAGACCTTGGTCGAGATTAACTGTGAGGCGATTGAGAAGAATTCTGACGAGTATCTTCCCTGCAATTGAGAGCAAGGAGATGTCACTGTGGTTGTCACGGGATTGGCGACTTCCTTTACTTGAAATCTTGTGGCATGGTCTCGTTCACCTATATGTTTATATATAAAGACTTGGTGAAGCTGCTCTATTAGAACCGGTCCATCTGCTTTGTATATATCTGTCGGAATGGAGTCAGGACCAGGCGCCTTGCCGCTGGAAAGTTACTCGATGGCTTTGTCTACTTCCAGTGTGGTTGGCAGGTCAGCAAGAGTATCGATAGTGGAGACTTAAGGAAGGCAGTTGATGGCTTCATCATCGATGGAGGAGGTTGCATTTAAGATATTGCTAAAATGCTCTGCCCAACGTTGAAGTATTTCTTTCTTATCGGTGACCAATGTTCCCTCATCTGCACTAAGGAGTGGAACTAAGCCTGGTGATGTAGGACCATAGACCGCGCTCAGTGAGTCGTAGAAGTTTTTCATGTCATGTCTGTCAGCAAAGCCTTGAATCTCATCAGCTTTGCTGCTCACTAGGAGTCCCACATGTGCCAAGGTTTCTGCTGCACTACTCTCCGGATGTTATAGAAAGCATCTTTTTTAAGTTAACTTTGGGTCGTTCAAATATGCCTTGTGGAGAAGGTGTTTCTAATCCACCTTCGGAATTTTCATCAAACCAGTTTTTATGCTTCCGGGTGGCTGGACCCAGGATTTCCATAGCAGTGTTGTAAATGTTGTCCTTTAGGGCTCTCCACTCTGCTTCCGCGTCTTGTTTAGCTGCCGCACTGGGGTTGAGACGGTCATCCAGCACATTTTCAAACGACAGCTGCGTTTTTTTTTTGTTTTTTTTTTTTGCTGTTTAGGCGGGTGACATCTAATTTGATTGTTTTTCATTTTTACCTCTTGAGGACGTCGTGGTGGCTTGATGTGCATATTTATATTTGAACGATGAGACGATGGTCTGTCCAACATTCGGCACCACACAAGGATTTTGTCACCCGAACGTCGTGTCTGTCACTCCTCATGATGATGACATAGTAAGTGAGGTGCCAGTGTTTCGAGCGAGGGTGCATCATGGGAAGACGGAAAATTGTTTTGGTGATTAGGAGATCGTGTTCGGCACAGGTCTGAATGAGGAGTCCATTGCTGTTACAATTTCCGACTCCGTACTTTCCAAGGATACTACTCCAAGAGGCGGTGTCATTCTCTACTCTGGCACTGACGTCCCCAAGGTGTATAAGTTTGTTTCCTTTGGGAACAGATGTTAATATGTTGTGCAGGTCCTTCATTGGTCATGGTTGGTGCGTAGGCACTCACGATGGTTGCATGCTTCTTTCTTTTCAGCAAGGATAACTTAATGGTCATAAGCCTGTCATTTATAGCCTTCGGAAATTCAGCTAGTTTGCCAACAAACTCCGTACTATGGCAAAACCCACACCGTATTGGCATCTTTTCTCGCTTTTCCTTCCACTCCAGAAGAATGTGTAGCCGGCACTTACTTCACAGATGTGGCTTTCTTCAAGTCGTGTCTCGCTCAAGGTTGCAATGTCGATGTTGTACCTGCCCAACTCTCTCCCAGTCAGAGCTGTTCGTCTCTCTGGGCTCGACGAGAGAGAGCGAAATCCCAGCCAAGGGAACGGGCTTGTTAGAATCAGTGGGGAAAGAAGACCCTGTTGAGCTTGACTCTAGTCTGGCTTTGTGAAGACATATGAAGGGTGTAGCATAGGTGGGAGCGCAAGCGCAATTGAAATACCACTGCTTTTATCGTTTCTTTACTTATTCAGTCATCGTTTCTTTACTTATTCAGTCTCGGTAGAGATTTGTCCACAGCAGACGAACAATATCTCCGGCGGCCTATTCTCGCCGGTCGCGAGATCCGCACAGTGGAAGGATGGGAGATTTGCTCGCAATAGACGTGCAATATCTCCTGCGGTATCGTCGGCGGGCCTACTCCCGCTGGTTGTGGGATCCGCTAAAGTCAGGCGGGGAGTCTGACGATAGTGCACGCTTTACACAGGTCCGGACACTTGTGATTGACAGAAGTACGCGCCCTTACGTTCCGGACGCCTACGAGGCCCTCACCTGTGGGACTTGGCTGAACGCCTCTAAGCCGGGTCCCTTGGGTTCCAGGGTCTGGCCATCACTCGCCATCTGCTCGTGGTGGCGAGGTCTCGGAGGTTTGACGCTGTGCCGCCAGCGTCTGCAGCCTACCTTGTGCTAGACGTATTGGTTACCCATTTCTCTGGAATACACAAGATTAGGCCGAGAGAGGGAACATGTCGTTTGGGCACCACATATTTCTCTGAAGCTCTGGCCAGGCATTGTGATGGAATATTGGCCACATTCCAACTCACATACTTTGGTCTGTCAAGACTGCAAGGTGCCACTCACTCACTCACTATAATCCAAATATACTATAACTTTTAAATTGCAAACAAATTAAGAGAGACGAAGTTAACTCTCTCTCTCTCTCTCTCTCTCTCTCTCTCTCTCTCTCTCTCTCTCTCTCTCTCCCTCCCTCTCTCTGTCTGTCTGTCTGTCTGTCTCTCTCTGTCTCTATCTCTCTCTCTCTCTCTCTCTCTCTCTCTCTCTCTCTCTCTCTCTCTCTCTCTCTCTCTCTCTCTCTCTCTCTCTCTCGTGTGAGCTCATTCTACACATACTCTGTTCACAAAATAGTGAAGACTCCGTTCCTGTGCCATGTAGCATATTGGAACATGGTGCCTGGTCAATAATTTAGACCAACAAACATTCGAAACACACTGACATCTAAATTACTGCGGTCATATGTTAACTTCCCAGATAATTGTCTACTACACAAATGTATGTGTCTGTGTTGATCCCTGAACCATTAATCACACAGCAAAAATATCCCCGCTTTGAAGGCAAATTTTGACTCCTGGCCGTCGGACTGAGAGGCTACGGCGGCTGCCAGATAGCCCATGAATGACCAAACCACTTGTACTTCAGATTTCGGAATGAGAAGAATGTGATATTGATTGATTGATTGATTGATTGATTGATTGATTGATTGATTGATTGATTGATTGATTGATTGATTTAGGAACCGACATCACAGCATTTGGGGCATTCCCATAAGCGCTCCGTCCCCATCCTCAGCAGCTAGCGAAGAGTTCCAACACCAATCGTACCAGTAGCAATCTGATTATATGTCCTCCTCGCCTTTCCTCTGAGCGTCGAGCGTCGGCCAGATCCCCTCGTCACTCCTCGCTGTCTCATTCTTGCCAGACCACGGGGATTCATTTGCTCCTCTGATGAGTACACGTGCTCCCACAAGGCCGCAACCACGTCTGCCTTGTCATGCATCAATACTCCACCAATTTTTGCAGAGCCAGCCAATCTGTCCGCCTGTTCATTCCCCAGCACACCGGCATGCCCCGAAGAAAAGATCCAGGCGATGCTTGCCACTCGTGACCTCCGAAGCGAAACAAACCACTCTGCCCGAAGCTTGCCTGTCCTTACCTTCCTCAGCATGCTTTCTGAGTCAGTTACAATCACGATGGGTGTGTGTGTGGTGTGTGTGTGTGTGTGTGTGTGTGTGTGTGTGTGTGTGTGTGTGTGTGTGTGGTATTCTCCATCCAGCGGAAAGCTGGACTAACCGCCTCCACCTCCATTCTTAACCTAAATGTTATGGTATCGTATGCCAGGCTCTCCTGCACCAAACGTCGACCATTAGCTTTTGCTAAGAACCCCCAGGCACTTCTCCTACCTCTCAACATCGATCCAGCTGTGTAGATAATCACATCACCCGAGCAAGCATTATCCTGAATTAGTTGCTGGATTTCCACTTCCGTGGCCTCTGCTGGCCACTCCCTGCACTCCTGGCTAAATGTGATTATAATTCTGCACAAGTCTGACTGCTCCGCTGACACTCTGACCCACTCCTCTCCTCGCCTAATGTTCTCCAAGATGCACACCTGTCTGATTGTATCCTCCGCCTGAGCCATCAATGATTTCCCTCTTATCAGTCGCTGACCCTTAACTGCGTCCAGCGTCTCATGCAACGGGTGATCTGTGTCTGCAGCTACTCTGAGGTATGCATTCGCCTGCATCACCTTGAGCCTACCAGCAACAGTCGACAGACCAAGGATGTAACGCATACACACTACTGGGGTGTCTCTGGCGCATCCCAGAATGACCCGCATAGCTTCGTTCTGTATGCGCTCTAATTTCACCAGCTGACTCTTCTTTTTTGCAGTCCTAGTCCATAATCAATCACTGAGAGGATCAAGTGCTGGTATAGTTTAAAAGCATTCTCTGCTCTGTGTCCATTGCAGCCATAGTTTTAAGTACATTGAGTCCCTTTTGAGACCTTGTCACAACCGTCTCCACATGGTCCTTGAAGGACAGGTCAAATGTGATTCCCAGATACTTCAGTTTGTCCTCTCTGTTGACGCTTCTACCATTTATCGCGAGGCTTGGGACATCGGCTCTCACAATCCTGTTGTCCAGAGAGCACCACAAAACAGACCGCCTTTTCCTGGTGGATGACAGCACTCATTTCAGTGCACCAGTCAATCCCTTTGTCTACTGTCGCCTGTAGCTCCTGGGCTGTTTTCTTCCTATCTCTCTCTGCCTATATGCAAGAATATCATCTGCAAATGTTAGTGTCCTTCCAACTCCTCGTGCTTCTAGGTTTTAAATCTTGCTCGTATATACGTTAAATAGCACCGGTGAGATTGCAGATCCCTGTGGCAGACCCGGGATTAAAATATGTGGCTCTGAGTTCCATGCACCCAGACGGAGAGCAAGCCGACGAGAATGCAGGACGGCTGCTATCCAGTTCACCAGCCAGGGATTGACTCCCTTCTCCATCAGTGCGGTCATCAAAATATCATATCGAACTCTATTGTACGCATCCTCGAGATCAAGCGCCGCTGCCATCGTTTCTTGTCTACTCTGGAACCCCTCATAAACGTCAAAGGCAAAAGTGGCTGATGGAGAAGGGAGTCAATCCCTGGCTGCTATCCAGTTCACCAGCCAGGGATTGACTCCCTTCTCCATCAGTGCGGTCATCAAAATATCATATCGAACTCTATTGTACGCATCCTCGAGATCAAGCGCCGCTGCCATCGTTTCTTGTCTACTCTGGAACCCCTCATAAACGTCAAAGGCAAAAGTGGCTGCATTTGATCAGCTATCTTTTCCTGGCCTGTAGCTCCCCAGGCCTCTTGGAAGAAGCTTCCCCCTTTCCAAAAACTCTTGCAGCTTAACAGCGACTATCTTCTCTAAAACCTTCCCAAATGTATTTTGAAGTGTGATGATCCTGTTACAGTGATCACAGATTAATTACTGACACATTGAGGGTTAAGTTAAAGAAAGTCAAGTATACAGCAGGAAACCCTAAATATGACTTGTGCAAATTGAAAACTGATAAAGAAATACAAGATAATTTTAACATAGAAGTAAAGAACAAATTTGATTTATTGTCTGATCTAGAGATCCTATTTCAAGATGTAGATGATCAATGGGAAATGCTGAAGAATTCAATCAGTTGTGTAAAGAAAGTGGGTCGTAAGACATGGATGACTGAAGAAATTTTACAACTAATGGAAACAAGAAGCCAGAACAAAAATAATCCTGCCAAATATGAAGAAATTCACAGAAAAGTCAGAACCTTATGTAAGGAGGCAAAAGAAACATGGCTTGAGAAAAATTGCAGAGAAATTGAAAAACAACACAACAGTAAAAATGCGAAACTAATGCACAAAAGAATTCAGGAGCTTACCAATCAAAGAACACGTACATCAGCAGGCTGCCTAAAGACAAAAGATGGAAGAGTCATAATAGAAAAAGATCAGATTTTACATGTATGGTCAGATTACGTGAAAAACCTTTATGACGATAACAGAGACGAACAGTATGATGTTCAAAATAATAATGAAGGGCCAACAATTTTGAAGATGGAGGTTCAGAATGCTCTTAATCATATGAAATCTGGCAAGACCCCCGGTCCAGACAGCGTCACAACAGAAATGATTAATGCTCTAGAAGAATATGGAATAGATAAAGTTACCAGTCTGCTTAATACAATATATGATACTGGAAATATACCTCATGAGTTATGTAATTCTGTATTTATTGCAATCCCAAAGAAATCAGGAGCCTTGGAATGTGATCAACATCGAACAATTAGTATAATGAGTCACATCACGAAGATTTTGCTAAGAATTATCATGCAAAGAGTTAGGAGGAAAATACAACCTGAAATAGGAGAAGAACAATGTGGGTTTGTAGAAGGCAAGGATACAGTAAATGCTGTGTATATACTGAGAACCGTAATCGAACGTTCTATAGAAGTAAACAAAGATCTACACCTTTGCTTTATTGACTACACAAAGGCTTTTGATAAAGTGAGACATGTCAACATGTTAAGGATGCTTGAAGATCTACAAATTGAAGGGAAAGACCTTAGACTTGTAAAAAACATATATTGGAAACAACAAGCTGCCATAAGAGTTGATAATGAAGTAAGCCAATATCAGCCTATTAAGAGAGGTGTGAGACAGGGATGTGTAATGTCTCCAGATCTGTTTTCCCTGTACAGTGAAAATATTTTCAGAAATATTGAAGATGTGGAAGGAATCTTCTTCTTCTTCTTCTTTTCGTTCATCCGGAGTGTTTTTTCAGATGTGATTGCGGTGTGTCTGTTATGCGCCCTTGGGCCGAAACCCGTAGGCCAACACATCGACTTTAGCGTGCTTTTTTGACCAGGTAGCATTCCTGGGAGACTCTCACTTTTGTGGTGCCATCTGCAACCATGCTGGCCAAGGTTGAACGGTCGAAGACAACGGTCATCCCTCAAAGGAAGGCAGGGACAGTCCATAGCATTTTCCGCCATCCAAGGTTGCTTCCATAGTTGCAGGGCCGACACATAACGCCCTGGATCTGGGCTCACCGAGGGAGATCGTCACGTCCTGCTCATGGCTGCTTTAAATCCTCACTTCAATATATTGGTCATTTCGTTTCCCCGGGTCATTCCCGCACAAACCAGACAGGTTTGCAGACGGCATCCACTCAGCGAGTTTTCGGACATGTGCTTGTCGTTGCGCCCATCAGAGCTTTTCCAGGCACAACAGACATTCGGAAAACTACCCAGTCAGAGCTGTTCCGAACAAGAGCGGCATTCGGAAACTAGGTAGTCAGAGCTGTTCCTAGCACGAGAGACATTCGGACGAGACATTTCACTCGGACGTAATTGCGTAGTGTCAATTTTTAGTTTGCCACCCGTAGGACGACACTTCCGGCTTCAGCGGGCATTTTTTAATGAGGTTAGCCTTCCTCTGGTTTCGAGGCACGTTGGACTGTTGTGATGTCGCTAACATCTCAGCTGGTCAAGACAGAACGATGAACGACATCGTGGTCGGCCCTCAAGGGAAGGCAGGGGCAGACCATGAGCATTCCCTCGCTATCCAAGGCGGCTTCCATAATTGCAGAGCCGGCACATATTGCTCTGTGACTGGGCTCACCCGAGGAGTTGCCCCGTCCTGCTCATGGCTGCTTTAGTTCCTCACTTCCATGTTTTGGGCAACTCGTTTGCCACTGATCGCTCAAGCACACACCAGGGACGGTCAGACTGCAAGCGACACCCACTCGGTAAGCTTTTGCTTTTGACTTCGGACCACGCAATAGGTTCGCTCGCCGTGCGTTCCATTATTGCGTCATTGAGACGTTCTTCCACTTTTGTCTACACTCTATGAGTTAGATACAGTTTTCGCAGCCATTTTCTTCGACTGGGGCACTTTTTTGACTTTTTGTACTCGCTCACTAGGTAGGCTACTTGTGCTGCCGGTTCAGCCCCTTACCTTCGTGCAGCGGTGAACGAGAAACGGCCTGGCCCTCTCATACGGGAATCTCTCATATCCCCCAGCTGAGAGTCTTCGAACTTCTATCAGACCAGAGCATGTAGCTTGCTCAGTATCACGCCTTTTTTTCGAAAGGTGGCTATCGGCCCGGCTCTCAGGTCCGAGGGTTTGTGGCTTAGAGGCGTTCAGCCACAGCCCTCGACAGGGAGCCTTTAGTGTTTTGTCCGGACCAAGAACTTCTGCCTTCGTGCGCCTGATTTAAATTGTTGACTGCTATCCTCAGTCTCACCTGCAGAGCAGCAGGTTGTGTCTCTCTTAGTCTGGTCCCTATCCCATATGCTGTCCGATATGTAGTTTTTCGCCCATCGGCAAGCACATGGGGTCGATGGGACACGCAAGCTCCCCCACCACGGCAAGGTGGAGACACATCGGGGGAGGGAAGGAATCAACATTGGGGGACGATGCATCAATAACATTAGATATGCAGATGATACAGTCTTGATTGCAGACAATGAACAGGACCTGCAAAATTTAGTAGATGCGGTTGTTACACACAGTGAACAACAAGGGTTAGAATTAAATTGTAAAAAGACACAGATTATGGTCGTCACTAGGAAGAACGAAATACCACAATGTAATATACAAGTAAATGGGAATATTCTTCAACAAGTGAATAGGTACAATTATCTCGGAACAGTAATAACATCTGATGGGAGATGCCTGGAAGAGATTAGAACAAGAATCGCCATGGCAAAAGTAGCCTTTAGCAAGATGAAAAACATACTGACCAATAAAAAGATGTCAATTGAAACGAGAAAAAGAGTGTTGAGGTGCTACATAGAACCTGTACTTTTATATGGATGTGAAGCTTGGACAATGAGCAGCCAGGCTGAAAAACATCTGATGGCTGTAGAAATGTGGTTTCTGAGGAAAATGCAAAGAATACCATGGACAGCCAGAAAGACCAATGAACAAGTCCTTCAAGAAACAAATGAAGATCGTAAACTGATTAGAGACATTAGACGTAGACAGTCACAATTTTTTGGACATGTTATGAGAAGAAATGATTTGGAGAACTTGGTGACAACTGGTAAGATCGAGGGGAACAGACCAAGGGGAAGACCTAGAAACAAGTATCTGGATGGCTTGGCCTTGTGGCATGGTCGAGACAGAAACACGGAACTGATCCACGACTCTGGTGATCGAGTGAGATGGCAGAACATGACCGCCCACGCTTACCGGCATGGCACATGATGGATGGATGGATGATCCTAAAGCCGCTAAGCTTTGAATGATCCTTGAATGGTTTTGGGAGAGGGATGGGATAACTGTGTACCCAATGCTGTGGTACTGATGCTGTCCTAATGCTCTGGTTAAAGCAGTCTGTCATCTCCTTCAGGTCTACATCGCTCACAGCCTTCATGTGGTCATACCTGACCCCATCAGGCCCTGGTGCCGTGTCTTTTGCCTTTTTCGAAATATGTTTAACATCTTCAACCCGTATGATGTCTTCATAAGGCATATTCTTTATGGTGCCAGATAACTCCTCTCTAACTGCATCCCTGGTGTCCACATCATCATGATTGGTCTGCTCTAAAAATCTCTGGAGAAACGCCTCCCCTTTCTCTTTGTTGTCACGCGCACACCATCACCTGTTCCCACTGTCATAGGCCGATCTTTTCTTTGTATTTGTCTGTGCAGTTTCTAGAAATTTCGCAGTGTTCTATCACCTCCAACCTCATTCGTGAAACATTCCCATTTTGCCTTTTTGGCCTCTGCAGCACAGCGCTTGAAAACCTCCACCTTGTCTTTCTTGACATTTTCCGCTGTGTCCACTTCCTCCCGTGAGCTTCGGGGTGTCTGTCGCACTTTCCTTAGCTGCTTCACTGCAGCACTCTTTGCTTTCCAAGCATGGTCTACTTCTGGGGACCACCATGGGGGTTGCAAAAAAAAAGAAGTTTTAACAGTCCTGTTGCATGTCCCCTGTCTGAGGCGTCCAAGAAGGCTATCGGTCCACTCATACCGGAATAGGGTTGCCAGATACGTAGGTACCAAAAGAAGGACATAATAAGATAAAAAGGAGGACAAAGGAGGACATAATAAGACAAAAAGGAGGACATATTGAATATTTCATTTAAATCGTTCCAGATTAAAGCTACAATCAGTACAATTTTATTACAATAGCTGTCAATAAGTTTATCTTACTGTTAGTGAATCGACCAAGAAACAATCATGTTAAAAAAAAAAATACAAATTAAATGGAAACCTTTTTCAAAATGCTAAAAAAGATTATTTAAACAGCCGATTGTAAATTATTACCTTATAATCTTAATTAACTACGCAACATATTTCTCGGAGGAGCCAACTTTTTGTAGAAGATTCTCGTTAGCAATCACATATGCATAAAACTGTTCACATGTAAGATTCTTCAAATTGTACTTTGTGAGAACGATGCCCTTTTCAGAGTTGAGTAAGAGTCTGTTCCTTTCCTTTTTCCATCGAGCATTAATCAAGGAGAACACTCTTTCCACATTGCCATCGTGTCCAGGGATACAGAAGAATACTTCACAAACTTTAAGTAACTCTGGAAAGCAACATGCATTTGGGCAACTTTGGAAAAACAAACTTCACTGTTCATGCAAGAGTCTTTGAAAAACTGTTCATTCTTGTCTTGCACAAATGCTTGCTTGTGTTCGTTGGTTTGAGCTCCAACGCGAAGTCCTGTATGTTGGATGAAGGCATCCTGTTGTCAACATCAGTGTGATGTCATACGGGACCTGAGGTTTGCGTGAGTATCCGTTGTCCCATGTCTGGCTTATTGGTGTGCAGAATGGTGGTTCCTCGCCGTACAGGCAGACACTCTCCGACTTCGGAGGAATCGGCGATCCTACTGACTTTAGCCAGGACCCCGAAGGGACCTGTTGCCCAGGACGCTCGACGAGGACGCGTCAATAGGTCTTGGCCAGTATATAACCCGGCCCTGGTGTCCCTCTTGCACAAATGATTTAAGACTGCAGTATTGGTCAAATAATTGCTTATCAAAAGGTCATCAAATGTACAGTCTTTGATTTTATTTAAGTACATCCAACCAAAGCACTGAAATTCATCAAAACGTTTCAACCACTTTTCTAAGTAACTAATGCATGCTTCATACACCAACCAATACACCAATTAACATTTAGACCATAGAGACGACAGCATTGTTAGTGTTGCCGAATAGAGCAACAGTTAGATTCAAATTATACAAATAATTGGTGTTTCACATTTGGTATAAATAGGAATTAAGAAGACACAGTTTATGGTCGTCACTAGGAAGAAGAAAATACCACAATGTGATATACGAGTAGATGGACATATTCTTAAACAAGTGAATCTATACTGTTATCTCGGCATAGTCATAACATCTGATTGGAGATGCCTTGAAGAGATTAGAACAAGAATTGCCATTGCGAAGGTAGCCTTTTGCAAGATGAAAAACATACTGACCAACAAAAAGATATCAATTGAAACGAGAAAAAGAGTGTTGAGATGCTACATAGAACCTATACTTTTGTATGGATGTGAAGCGTGGACATTAAGTAGTCAAGCTGAAAAACAGCTGATGGCTGTGGAAATGTGGTTTCTGAGGAAAATGCAAAGAATACCATGGACAGATAGAAAAACCAACTGATTAGAGTCATTAGACGTAGACAGTCAAAATTTTTGGGCATGTTATGAGAATAAATGAATTGGAGAACTTGGTGACAACTGGCAAGATCGAAGGAAAGAGACCAAGGGGAAGACCTAGAAGCAAATACCTGGATGGCTTGGCCACGTGGCATGGTCGAGACAGGAACACAGAGCTGATCCACGACTCTGGTGATCGAGTGAGATGGCAGAACATGACCGCCCACGCTTACCGGCATGGCACATGATGGATGGATAAATAGGAAAATTTAAAAAAATGTTATTAAGCAATGGGTTTTAATAAAGAATGTAAACACGCGGTAGAGTGTAGATACATTCTAAGTTGTAATAACAATACATAAAAAATTATAACATAAAATATTTAAAAAGCCTGACGTTGTAAAGGTTTTTAGCTTTTCCTGCCGGACGGAGGACACGAAGCTAAAAAGGAGGACATGTCCTCTCTTTGCCAGACGTCTGGCAACCCTATACCGAAAGGTCTTGCGCGCTCTCCCAGTCTTAACTTTCCTGGATTTAGAGATCAGGACTGAACACGGCATGTGATCACTCCCATGGTCATTCAAAACAGGCCACTTTACATCAAGGACTGATGACTGGGAGACAAGTGCCAAATCAACAGCTGTGTCTGCATCGTCAGGCCTTATTGCCATTCTAGTTGGCCTACCATCATTTATGCAGACCACATCGGAGTCCACCATGGCATCCGCAAGGGCAATTCCCTGTCGGTTTTCTCTACTACTGTCCCAACCTCTGTTCCTCGCATTGATGTCTCCACATATGAGTAGCCTATCACCTGGTAATTCCTCCAATTCCTTAAACCAGTCCCAGTGATCCTTTCTGACAAAACAGTCCACTGTGGCTTATACATTTATGATGTTCCAACTTAAGACACCAATCTCCATTTGTATACCCTGGGCCTTTCTTGCACTTTGATTCCACTGGCTCAAGTCAAGTACCACATGTTTCACTGCTTCTTTACCGGCAGACCTTGCCCATGTCTCTTCTGCCCAGTAGGGTTTATATAACTGGCGTACCCCTGGGCAGTGGTATTTGTCTGTATTTAGCTCCTGGAGCATGAGGACATCAAAATCATATATTAGCCTCTCTAATACAGGACCTCTCTGCCTGGCACTACGACAATTCCAGTATCCCACTCTTACATGGTTGAAACCTAGTCTCTCCACTTTTCGTCTTGTTCTCCTGGCGCCTGCCCTCCTATTTCTATGCCTTCTTCTCACACCATTTCCTCGTCTTCTCCTCCTCACTCTCTCTCTCTCTCTCTCTCTCTCTCTCTCTCTCTCTCTCTCTCTCTCTCTCTCTCTCTCTCTCTCGTCACTAGCCTCTGAAAGATGTGTCAAGCGCAGAGAACGTGCTCCGTAGCTCCGGCGACGATTCCCGTGTTTAATTAATTCCATAAGCAAAGTTTGGATGTTGCAGGAAATAACCGATCGTCCTAGCATTACCTGCTTGCTAGGGAAGAGGCAGGGGATGTCCCGCAGGAGTCCATACGCCTGGTGCCGCCCTGCACGCCTGCCAGACGTCCATCGTTCACGACCAGTTTACCCATGGCCATCCAATTCCTCAGCACGCTGGTCCACCTTGAACTTCGGGGGTTTATATTTGGAGTTTTCCGTCTCCTTGATGAGACGAGATAACGGGTTCCACCTACCCGGGTAGGGGTTAGAGCGCCCCTGACTCGCTTGGCAGGCACGTCTCCGAGCATATGAGGTATTTTCTAAGGAACTCAGATTCCCACCCTGAGATCCCGCTTCGCCCTCTGTGCCCACCGCCAGTTGGTCCGCGGCTGCTTATTGGGTATTCGCAGCTAACCTCTATATCTAGAGGTCGTTCCACGATCCGCCACCTGTGGAAACGCTGGATTGGGGATGGTCGCCCAGCTTTACCAAGTGTGATATTTAGTACCTCAAGAAGATTGGTTGTTGATGAGCAACTCAAGACATAACAGCAAGTTGTGGTTTTATTTCTCAACATCGTATCGGCGGCCCGGTATAGACAGAATTGTGCAATTAAGATTTTTTTTTGGGAGGGGGGGGGGGGGGGGAAATGTTATCACGGTTACAAATTAATCTATATGTAAAGAACATTGTTGTGCAAACCATAACAATGATACAATTTATATTATGTGAGTTTTATTAGCTATACAATAATAGCATGCTTGAAAATACTGCACAAACTGTGAAACTGCGCACAAGGGACAAGTTTTATGTTTGATTACGTCAATTAATCCTGAAAATGGATATCGTCTTTTTGTTGCAGAATAATATGGACGGTTTACATAGAAACTGTCGCAAAGTCTCGTATTATCTACGAACATACATAAAAAGAAACACTCACAAAATACACACATACACACACACACAAGCGCGCGCGCGCATACTTACACGGAGAGACAGACAGGCGATCGGGCAGACATGTCAATAGATATACAAATAGAAAAGCATTGCCACCACCCCACTCACCCCCTCCAACCTCGTCTACAGTCAGGAGGTCACTCCACAATATACCATCATCAGAATGGCATTGGTCTTCCGACAATACAACATCACCGAGATGGCAACAACAACAGCAACAACAGCTTTAGCCGTGGTGTAATCACTCTCTTTTGTCTAGACGCTGTATAGCCAGCCAAATTATGCCCCTTTCAGACAGCAAGTGCCAATGTATGCCACGAGCCAATACGAATCATGCTAGTGAAAATGTGATTGTATCAACAAATCAAAGATGAAGATTCTGCCATTTGCATGTTCGGCATTTGTCCATGCCATTTGGTATATTCGGCTTATGGTGCTAGGCAGACATTGTTAGATCAGCTGTCACTCAATGGGTGATGTGGTACCTATCACGCCTTGGATCATCACCGTTGGAAGGACGTATTATCAGGCAGGCCAGCGACTTTGTTTACATCAGATTTGCTCGTATTACTTGTAAACAAAACGATAAATAGTGAAAGTCAGACATCGTAGTTGTTACAACTCTCTCTCTCTCTCTCTCTCTCTCTCTCTCTCTCTCTCTCTCTCTCTCTCTCTCTCTCTCTCTCTCTCTCAAACACACAAACACACACATTTATGTTTGTTACAGACAAGAAGTCATGTTGACTTCCCACGAATTAAGTCCCTTGGTAGACTTCAACCGGCTCAACTGGTAGATGTAACGATAAATAGTGTCAGACGGATATACTCGTTAGTACCACACACACACACACACACACCCATACACTCACACGCACACACACACCCATACTCTCACATGCACACACACGCGCGCGCGCATGGATAGACACGCATACACACACAGAGAGAGTCGAGTCTGAACTTTCTCAGATGTCAGAAACAGCTGGTCACACAATACTTTCACTAAAGCAATTTTGAAACACATTGTGTGAAATACGTGTTGACGGTTAACGGTTTTGTATACGACATGCAGTGTGTTAACATAAGTTAACATACTTTCGCTCGTTGGAATTATGTTTAGTTTAGTACCTCAGAACAAGTTCGATACTACAGGTAAAATGGAGACAGTCTTATGGTGTGGTGATTTAGGAGGTTCAAGTCATGCGACTGTTTTATAACACCACTAGGATCCATTGCTAATAATGAACCCATACCTACCCTGCTGCTATGCGGCGGTCATTGCGGGTTAGATTCCCGGAGCCTGGCAGCCAACATGCAACGGTTCTTTAGTGACGACCAGTAATGTCCCCTTAACAACGAAAGACTATCCCCGACCTGGCTTCGAACTTGTGTTCTCCAAACAATGACGGCGCCTTGTTGTAGGAACATGTGTACTTTGACACATGACATCTGACACCCACCGACATAACCATGCCAGTCCACCAGTCTTAACAACGAAAATGTGACGCGCGAACACAGTCCGCTGAGTCTGCACTGAGAGATAAGGGTCGCAAATTCCATGTTTACAAGTATGTGCAATATGTGTCGGTGGTTACTGATGTTTTTATCCCACGCAGACTGTAATTTAAACGCGTATAGTGGCTCTCGCATTGGTTGCGTTATATTTAGTTTAGTATGCGATGGTAAATGGAGACCGGTAAAATCGGAGTTAAATTCATATAACAGCATTATAACCCCGCTGCGGCTAAATGGGTCACTCGAACTAAATCCATACTCGATGGACGAACAAGATGGATCCGCTTTTACTTCCCATCTCAGACGCCAACTAGCCACTCGCCCACCCCTTAACAACGAACGGGAGCCTTTATCTAGCCACTCATCCTTCTCTTAACAAGGAACGGACGTATTTAGCTAGTCACTCCACTACTCGCTCACCCCGTATCAACGATCGGAAGCACTTATCTAGCCTTTCCTCCATTCACCTACCCCTTAACAACGAATGGAAACATTTTTAGCCAATCCTCCGCTCTACTACCCCGTCCCTTAACACATAACGGACGTGTTTATCCAACCACTCCACCATTCGCCCACCCTTAATACTGATCGGAAGCACTTAACAAGCCTTTCCTCCACTCACCCACCCCTTAAAAACGAACGCAAGCCTTTATTTAGCAACGCCTCCAACTCTTAACATGGAACGGGCGTATTTATCTAGCCACTTCGTCACTCCCCCACTCTTAACAACGATCGGGCGTATTCATCTAGCCACTTCTCCACTCACTGACCTCTTACCAAAGAATTAAAAAATCCATACCCACTGCAATCAATAATAACTATCATCTTTACTTGTTTACGATTTGACGATCTGTAACCCGTAACCCGTGTTCATCGGCGACACGGACTTGTGGTCACTACTCGGTGAGCGGGCTTGTGATCATTACTCGGTGGACGGACACCCCTGCTTCGGCGACACAGACCTTTGATCACTCCTCGACGGCCGGACTTGTGGTCACTCCTTGACGGCCGGACTTGTAGTCACTGATCGGCGGACGGACAAGCCGGATATCCCCCTTCACCCCTTAGTAGATCAGACGTTTTAAAAAGCCCGCCAAAGCATCGGCCTTAAGAAGCCAAAGAACAATTGTCTGTCCCTTGCATGCGAGTTTTGAAAAATGAGGCTCCAGTTATTAGGCGGCTCTGATGACAGTCAATATAGACAAAGAAGGAGGCTCGCTGAGGTTCCAAGCCGCATTTTTCTATTCGAAATGAACCTGACTTACTACTTTGGTTGGTTGGTTGGTTAGTTGGTTGGTCGTTTAATTGACTGCTTGGTTGGTTGGTTAGCTAGCCACTCGGTCAGCAGCTCCTCCTTAAAAACTATTAAACAATATGTTAAAAATTTTAGTTTTCTTATGTTAACATTGTCTCCCCAGGTCAGCATGGTCGAATGGATAACGCTCGCTCTTAAACATCCGGTGTTCTGATGCCGCGGTAGATGGTTCAACCCTTATACCGGACAGTTGGACTAAAATGTTGACTTCTCGTCGTTGACTTAGGGATGTAAATTACAGGTAACTCTGAAGTCGGAGTGGGTTCGTCTAATTGGCGAGAGACACTGGTAATAGGGAAAGCTAATCCACGCGCAAAATTCAATCCAGTGCCACTAGAAGTAGTGTGTATAGACTACGCTTGAGTTCAAAGCGAGGGAGCGCCACACAAAAACCAAAAATTCTACTGGCAACATGCATCTCTAGACCCAGTCTTCTACTGTCTCTGACGACATGGCGCACACACACACACACACACACACACACACACACACACACACACACACACACACACGCGCCACACTCACGCACACACATTGTGGTATTATTGCTTTAAGGATGCAGTAGAACAGAAATCGACGCCAATGATGTGTATTTGATTGCTACCAAAAAAGGGCGATGGGGTCAGGGGCAATAAATGCCAGCTCTAATGTGCGAGAGGAGCTTTTCATTGCCCTGTTACCTGCGCTTCCAGCAGCAAACACGAAACTGCGTTGTTTTCTGCAACAGACAAAATGATCGTTCTACCAATATGGCGTCGGTTCTCCCACTCTTACCTTTGGTTGTCTGCCTCCGAGATTTTGTTCTTTAAATTGAAATATTCCAAGGCATTAACTTAAAGAATAAATAAAGACTGTACGAAAGAAAAGAGGGAGACAGGAGGAACCGAAAGATAAAAAAGCAGACAGACATGTAAGAAACAGGGACGAAAGGAAGAAAGTAAAAAATGTGGCTGAGAATTTGACATGCAAACTCTTATAATGTTCTGCCTTTGATTAATAAAGGAAGGAAGAAGTATGGCTAAAACAGCGAAAGAAAGAAAGAAAGAAAGAAAGAAAGAAAGAGCTGAGTTGAGTTGAGTTGAGTTGAGTTGAGCTAAACACCGACATCACTGCACTCAGGACATTCCCATATGCGCTCCGACCCCTCGTTCAACAGCCAGCGAAGACTCACACAACCTATCGTTCCCACCGCTATCTCATTGAAAGTTCTCCTCTTCCCTCTCAGTTTTGAGATTCTTCTTCTTCTTCTGCGTTCATCCGGAGTTGTTTTTTTTTTCGGACGTGATTGCGTTGTGCCTGTTTACAGCAGAGCTGTGTTCTTGCGCCGTTAGGCCGACACATCCGACTTCTGCGGGCATTTGTTGACCGGGTTAACCTTCCCGGGGTTTTGAGATTCTACCACAACCCATGCTAATCCCCGCAATCTCATCCTTTCCACATACGGGTTCTCAATCTGCTCCTCCATCTTCTTCACCTGGTCCGACAGGCCCTCGACCAACTCTCCCTTGTCCGTAGGTAATCGACAACAAAGAGGTGCATTCCCTGCCAGCCTATCAGCCTGTTCATTCCCCCGCACTCCCGCATGGCCAGGGCAAACAGCAAGTCTGTCTGTCTGTCTGTCTGTTTGTCTGCGCATGGGTTCCTGGACTTCTGATCCCTGTACGATTACACCTGGATTGCCACAGGGATCTACCGTGTCCCCAGTGCTCTATAATATCTACACCAGCAAAGTCGCAGATATTGAGACACCAGATGTGGGTAGAATCTTGACATTTATAAATGACTAGCTGACCCGGCCCGGCTTCGCCCAGGCCCTGGAGGGGATCTATCTATCTATCAGTCTGTCTGTCTGCTTGTTTGTCTGTCTGTCTGGCTGACCCGGCCAGGCTTCACCCAGTCCCTGGTGGGGAGCATCTCATTTAATTCATATAAGTAGTCATATAAGCTCTCCCGTTCCCGACTATCTGTCTGTCTGTCTATCTGTCTGTCTGACCGGGCCCGGCTTCACCCAGTCCCTGGTGGGGAGCATCTCATTTAATTCATATACGTAGTCATATAAGCTCTCCCGTTCCCGACTATCTGTTTGTCTGTCTATCGGTCTGTCTGTCTGTACCGGCCCGGCTTCACCCAGTCCCTGGTGGGGAGCATCTAATTTAATTCATATACGTAGTCATATAAGCTCTCCCGTTCCCGACTGTTTGTCTGTCTATCTGTCTGTCTGACCCGGCCCGGCTTCACCAGTCCCTGGTGGGGAGAATGTCATTTAATTCATATAAGTAGTCAAATAAGCTTCCGTTCCCGACTATCTGTCTATCTATCTGACCCGGCGTGGTTCGCCCAGCTCCTGGCGCACAGTAACTTAAAAGAATGTCCTTCCACACACCATTCAATAAAAACTGTAGAAAAAGATGGGTTACAATGTTATGCATTATGCATTATTTTTATGAAAACTTTGAAAATGCCTTAAAGATTATATCATTATTTATTATAACTCATATGCCTGAAAATAACTATAGACAAAGAGTTTAACAATAGTGCAAGTAAGTCCAACAATATGACTATAAAGTATATAGAAATGTTATTAAAAGTTATGCCCCTTGAAATAACTTTTCTAGAGTGAAGTCCCCCTGCTATATAGACATTATATAATGAAAATGGAAAAGTAAATGTTATTAAATAAGTAGAAGATTTTACATTAAGAAATTATTATAGTCGGTTGCACAGGAATGAAAGGAAGACGTGAAGAAAATTTCATCTCAGTCGGATGTACCGTTATCGAACGCATCCAATACATAAATACCCACAAACACACAAACGTACACTCTGTTTTATAGATATAGATGTGCTGGTGTACAGACAGGGCAGAAATAAGGAAAGTTTGGCTGCAGATTTACAGGTGGAAGTAAACAGCGCGACATCGTGGTGTGGGGGACGCAGGGGCCTTTATAAACCCAGACAAGGCATCGTTTATATGGTACTCCCTGGAAAACAGGATTGTGAAGGCAGATGTCCCATGCATGATATTGAATGGGTGTCCTCTTGGTAGACAGAGTAAATTGCAGTACTTGGGTATCACCTTCGACAGGTGTACGCTTTTAAAGATCATGTGGAGGCTTTAGTGGTGAAGGCTGGTAGGGGACTTAATGACTTTTAGGGCGATGGCAGCGAGGGCAGATGGGTAGAGCAGAGGATGCTTTATAGGCTCTTTCAGCAGTTAATAATTGCTGTCACTGAGTATGGTTTGGGGCTCATGACAGTATCAAAGAGCCAGCTTAAAAGGTTGGAGCGCATGCAAAATGCGGCCATGCGGGTGATTCTGCGGTGCACAAAGGACACACCAATTATATGCATGGGGTATATCCGGCCGCTACCAACAATGGCGAATAAGCATAGGGTCCTTCTGGCCAAATGGTACCTGAGAGTTTCTGCAGATTGGGATAACCCCCTGCATGAAGCCATGGATATGGTCAAGGGTCATAGACTAAGACGAAGCAGGTCCTGGGTGACACCGGCAGAAATATCTATACGTCAGGTTTGTGATCTAGAGACCATCAATCGTGAAAAAGAGTGGGTTGAAGTACCGGCAGACATACATACTATCAGACTGTAATAGTAACACTGGGTCGTGAGTGCAGAGAATGGGCAGCGGGCCGCACAGAATTTGTGGTGCAACAACTGATCCAGAGTAATATACATCAAGGTGACATAATGGTCTATACTGATGGGTCAGTGGTGAGAAACAGACGGAGTGGTTGGGGTTTCATTGCGAAGGTTAATGGACCATTCTTGAAAAGGAAGAGTATGGCATTTGAGGCTACGACCTCCAGCATGAGAATGGAGGTGGAAGCAGTCAAGGTGGCATTCCGTTGGTTAGAGGAGGCCACTGCAACACACATTAGTAACTTGGTAGGAGATTTAGCCACCTTTTTTCGAGAGCCAACTCCAGAATATTTCCTTATGTAGCTCTATGTGACGTCATTCGGCTACCTCCAAATCGGCTCCCGAATATTTCCTTATATAGCTCTATGTATGAGACTATGAAGGGTGTCCAGTTTAACGAAGGCCTTTCGGGTATGGAAAACTCAACAGGGGATTGACGTCGACTAGTGATTATAGATGACCTAATGTCCGAGACAGATGATAGAGTGACTAAACTATTTGCTAAGGGAAGTCATCATCGCATCCTCAGAATTATGTATATAGTCTAGAAACTATTTGTAAAGAAAAAAGAACCATCAGTCTGAATTCGCATTACCTAGTGGTATTTAAGAACCCTCGTGACGGGTCGCGGATTACCAATATGGCCAAACAGATGTATCCAGGCCGCGTGTAATATGTCCAAGAGAGTTTTAAGGACGTCACAGCAGCTCCAAATGGGTATTTGCTCTTTGACCTTCGACAGGAAACACCATATCAGCTTCCCTTACGAATCAGTATTTTTCCCGATCAGCGTCAAGACGATTACGTTCCCAAATAGTATGTCCAATCCAGGTGAAACGTCACAGGGGTATGCTGCGCTTCCTGGACCAGGCGAAGCTGGCTGCCGTAAAAGCCGTAATTAAAACAGCGTCCCCAGACCTCGTCCAATCAGTATGCAAATGTTTTCACAATGTATTGAAAGGTAATGTTCCACTGACACCGGCTTAGAAAAGGCGACTGCAGCAGCACAAAAAGAGTCTGAGAGCGCTCACGGGTAAGAAACTGTCTATCAAGAAACGGAAACAAATCTTGCAACAAGGTGAATTCATAGGCCCCATTCTAAACGTGTTGATAGGCGTCGTGGATTTGTAATGAAGAAAATGATCCTGATCGATCCCCGGATGCTGTAAAAACCATATGTACCACCCGACACACTAACTGATAACCTGCCTGACCTTGATCATCAAATGCAACAAGTCCTGAAAACCGAAGATCTACCACCGCGGGAAAAAGCCCGAGTGTATCAGCATATCTTGCAGTGCTATCTGAATCGACTCGATAAGTACAGACACAAACCCTTAGGCATAGTGGATATCAAGGGGAAAAAACCTAAAGTCAGCACTCTACCGGCACCAGTAGTCTAAACACCTATTCAACCAATACGGCTTCAATCAACGCTCAAAACTCAAGAAACACCGGCCAAAAGTAAAGTTGTCGAGACAACTCTGCCGTACAGACTCAGGCGACACTAGAAGAAGTGTAAGATACCCCCATCCAAGTGTAGACAATGGCCACGCAAATAAAAAACACTAAACTGAAGAACATAGAGGCTTGGTTACGACATCAGGATACGTACACGCTACATAAACCGATCCGTCGTCGTTTTCATAGACGCCAGACCATAACGGGTGGTATAAATCAACAGTTTCAAGACGACTTGATAGATAAGAGACTTTTACAAAGATACAACGATGGGATGTCGTACCTAGTGACGTGTCTCGATGTGTTTCGTAAATATGCTTGGGCCATCCCGATCAAGAAGAAGACGGGGAAAGAGCTAGTGGAGGTCGTGAGTAAAATGTTTGCCGATAGGACACCGGTAAATATTTAGACTGACAATGGGTCGAAATTTTGTCAACTGGACCTTCTTAAATTTTCTAAAAGACCAAGATGTGTATTTCTTTACAACCAATAATGAAGACGTTAAAGCCGCAATAGTGGAAAGATTCAACCAGACCCTTAAAGAAACAATGTGGCGGTATTTCACCAAGACCAATACACTTCGTTACGTTGACGTGATATATCAGCTGACCGCAACTACAACGGTTCGTATCACAAAATAATTCACATGGCACCCGTGCAAGTCAACTACAGCAATCAAGATGACGTGTGGAATAATATGTACCAGAAGACAGTCACATCAAGAATAGTCAATTTTACAGAAGGGGACCGGGTCAAGTTGGCTCAACCCAAACAACAGTTTAGAAAAGGCTATATGCCCTCGTGGACAAAAGAACTGTTTACCGTCAGTCGTATAAACCAGACCAGTTCGGTGTCCCATGTACTAAAATGTTCATTCTACCGAGAAGAGATCCAAGCAGTCGGAGATAAACAAGTGTATCGGGTCGAAACAATCTTACAAGTAAGATCCAGGAGAGGTGATGGTAAAGTGTATTTAGTGAAGTGGTTTGGGTATAATTCGTTATTCAACAGTTTCAGACCTAGCCATATACCAGGATTAATGGAAGAAGCTAACGTAGAAACTAGCTATTGCGCCCACAAAATAACCCAGAAGGAGAAAGAACTTTGTTCTGGTGGATATTTAGACAGCGAGTGCTGTGGTTAGAGATTGTCTTCTTCTGTCAGATGGTAGTTATATACACCGTCATTGGCGTTTCACTATTCAATCTATCTCGAGGCAGCGCCGAAGTACCCAAGGGTAAGTGATGGATTGCTCTATTAAGTCGTTATATGGGTTACCTATTACCGAAACCTAAAGTATGAGTTTCTACGTGACGTTACCGAGCAATGCTTCACCTAATATGTTTCCCAGCAACACTCCAGGTCACTATTTCGTCACGTGAACCAGCAATACGAAGTGGATCTGGCTGAAATTCAATTGCCCAGCCACTACTGCAATGTGCTAGAGAATGAAGTGTGGATGAGTACAACTCACCCAACAGAGTGTCCAGAAGGTTGTGACCCCCGGGCCTGTACAGTTACCAGACGCGTTTATAGCTGAGCTGAATCGAATAATGACAGAGACGGAGATGGACGACTAGACACGCACCAGATATTATTTCAACAATGCCTCAACGAATGCCATTCTGAAAATATTCGAAGCGGGGGCCATCGCTACATTTAGTGACAAGCTGAGAGAGATATTAGGGCGTCCTGTCTCGATATATGTCAACCCAATAATGGAAGGCCAAGTGGCGATAGACAAGAATGACGATCTGCAAAATGTCTACATCTACTGCAATCTCACAGCGGCGAGACCCATCGGAGACGCCATGGTCCCGCTACTTAAGGCGGTCCCGATCATGACACTCAGATAGAACCAGAGCAGCGGCTTTTGTCGTAAACACTGGCCTGTAACCGCTGCAAATATCAGCTAGTAGTATTCTGGTAATCTGCTCTGTGTCCATTATGAGGCATAGTCTGTTAGCATTTCTCTGGTCTTGGAGATTTCAATTATCCCGTCGTGCTCGGCGTAAACGATAACTTGTAATGGCTCTGGGTTGGGTGTGTTGAACTTAAATTCCAGTGTTAAAGGCCCAGTACTCGGCATTTCAAACTGGTCTCCGTCCAGTAAACTGGGACTCGGATCAACGGCATGCAACGTATAGCCATACTTAAATTGATTTGCCGGCGTCTTTGCCCACCAAACCCATAGCTAGATTAGTACCAATATAGGCTCGTTCGTATTGGTTATGATCAAAGCCCATCGTGAAAGGTTTGCTGGTGGCAGATCGGCCAGCAACGATTACCTTCAGATACATCAGACCAAAAGTTTGAAAATTATATGGGTTAGAGTTGAAGGTGCTGCTGAAAGCTGCTGATGTAATTAGTCCAATCCCGATGCGAGTTGTGTTTGACTCATAAATAGATTGTCTTGAGTGTGAGATAACATACCTCGAGGGCGAGGGTGATGGTCAGATTTAGTTCGGCTTTACGAACAACCAGCTCGGCGTACATTATAATGGAGGAATAACCAAGTGCACCGTCGGGGGCCAAGAGGTTAAAGATGGATTTCGATGGAGTCAGCTTAATTTTCACATCCACGCCGTTTATCATATAGCGGTCTTGCGCAAACAATGTTAGCGTGTAGTCGACCCATTATATCTATTTCTAGACTCTCACTGACTCCTTGACCTCATGTTTTTAGTCCTTTGTTATTATTGCCTTGCGTCTCATCGAGATATTTGGCCGTATCATAGTAATAGAGGGTGGCTGAGAGGTGACACTTTTTGGCTTTCTCCCAGTGATTCAACGTCGCTTCCAAGTAGGCTCTATACGGATATGTTTTTTTTTCACTAGGGGTGATTAGCATGTCGTTGAGTGAAACGTCCACTTGAGAAAAAAAATTGCGCAGGTATTAGTTGAATATCACATTAAATGTTCCGCACTGCCCCATGTGAAAAGTGGAAAAGATAGGAGTCTCGACAAACAACGGCCCGCTCATGCACACTGTGCAAAATGCCACTGCCAGAATGTCTCCACAAAAGTCCTCTACGAACAATACAGTTCATCCTTGATGGAATTAGCAGTCACTTTCCTAACCAGATGTTCACCTACAAAGTCTCGATGTTTCTAGATATTGTTGTTCCGTTTCAAGATGTTTTCTAGCCAGCCACGTCATTTTCCTGGTATCTGGTTAGGTCTGAAATCAAACTGTTGAATGACGAGTTATACCCGAACCACTTCACTAAATATTCTTTAATACCTCATCTCCTGGGTCTTTCTAGTAAGATTGTTTCGACCCGATACACTTGTTTATCTCCGACTGCTTGGATCTCTTCTCAGTAGAATGAACCTTTCAGCACATATTAACCGGACTGGTCTTGTTTATACGACTGACGGTAAACAGTTCTTCTGTCCACGAAGGCATATAGCCTTTTTCTAAACTGTTGTTTGGGTTGAGCCAACCTGACCCGGTCCCCTTCTGTAAAATTGGACTTTTCTTGGTGTGACTGTCTTCTGGTATATATTATTCCACACCTCTTCTTGGTTGATGTAGTTGACTTGCACGGGTACCACGCGAATGCTTCTATGCTATGAACCGTTGTAGTTGCGGATCAGCTTATCCATCTCGTCAACCTAGTGAAGTGTATTGGTCTTGGTGAAATACCGCCACATTTTTTTTAAGGGTCCGGTTGAATCTTTCCACTATCGTGGCTTTAATGTCTTCATTCTCGGTCGTAAAGAAATACACACCTTGGTCTTTCAGAAATTTAAAGAAAGTCCGGTTGACAAATTCCGACTCTTTGTTGGTTGAAAATGTACTGTTTGTCTATCGGCAAAAATTTTACTCACTGCCTCCACTAGCTCTTTCCCTATCTTCTTCTTGTCAGGATGGCCCAAGCATATTTACTAAACACATCGAGACATGTCACTAGATACGATATCCCATCGTTGTATCTTTGTAATTGTCTCATATCTATCAAGTCGGTTTGAAATGGTTGATTTATACCACCAGTTATAGTTTTGCGTCTGTGAATACATTGGTAGATCAGTTTATGTAGAGTAAACGTATCCTGATGTTGTAACCAAGCCTCTATTTTTTCAGTTTAGTGTTTCGTTTTATGGCATAGGCTCTGGGTTTTTCAAGGTCGTAGTAATACTTTCTTATTTGCGCTGCCATTTTTCCAACTTGGGTGTGATTATCTTACTCCTCTTCTTGTGTCACCTGAGTCTGTAAGCGGGGTTGTCTCGACTACTTGACATTCAGCAGGTGTTACTTGAGTCTTGAGCGTTAATTGAAGCTGTAATGGTTAAATAGGCGTCTAGACTACTGGTGCCGGTAGAGTGCTGACTTTGGGTTTTGTTCCTTGATGTCCACTGTGCCTTAGGATTTGTGTCTGTACTGATCTAGTCAACTCAGATACCACTGCAAGGTTTACTGATACACTCCGGCTTTTTCCCAAGGTGGTAGATCTTCGGTTTCCAGGACTTGTTGCGTTTGATGATCCACGTCACGCAGGTTATCTGTTAGTGTGTCGGGTGGTACATAGGGTTTTTCCAGCATCCGGGGATCGATAAGGATCATTTTCTTCATTACAAACCCAAGACGCATTTCAACACTTTTAGAATGGGGCCTAATAAAGCGCCTGTGAATCCACCTTGTTGCAAGATTTGTTTCCGTTTCTTGATAGACAGTTTCTTACCCGTGAGCGCTCTCAGACTCTTTTTGTGCTGCTGCATTCGCCTTTTCTGAGCCGGCGTCAGTGGAACATTACCTTTCAATACATTGTGAAAACATTTGCAAACTGATTGGACGAGGTCATGGGTACGCTGTTTTAATTACGGCTTTTACGGCAGCCGGCTTCGCCTCGTCCAGGAAGCGCAGCATAGCCCTGTGACGTTTTACCTGGTTGTACATACTATTTGGGAACTTAATCGTCTTGACGCTGATCAGGGAAAAATACTGATTCGTAAGCGGAGCTGATATGGTGTTTCCTGTCGAAGGTCAAAGAGAAAGCACCCAGTGTGGAGCCGCTGTGACGTCCTTAAAACTCTCTTGGACATATTACACGCGGCCTGGATACATCTGTTTGGACAGACTTGGTAATCTGCGACTCGTCATGAGGGCTCTTAAATACTGCTAGGTAATGCGAATTCAGACTGATGGTTCGTTGTTCTTTACAATGAAGTTCTGGACTATTACATAACGTCGAGGTTACGATGATGACTGCCCTTAGTAAATAGTTTTGTCCCTCTATCATCTATCTCGGACATTAGGTCATCTATCACAACTAGTCGACGTATATCCACTGTCGATTTTTCCATATTCGGCAGGCCTTTGTTAAACTGAACACCCTTCATAGACTCAAACATGGATTTCCATTCTTCCTAGCACCATATACCTTCCTCTGCAATCGGGTCGATGATGTCTGGTAGATGGGTCAGGAACTTTTGCACAAAGACGGATTTTCCACTCCCCGTTGTTCCCGCAACAAAGCCGTAAAAGGATGTTTCCACCTAGGATTCATGATTAATAATAAACACCTACCCATCTATGTCACATATTTTATTGGGTTTCTTCTTCTTCTTCTTCGTTCATCCGGATTTTTTTTCGGATGTGACTGCGTTGTGCCTGTTTACAGCAGAGCTGCGTTCTTGCGCCGTTAGGCCGACACATCCGACTTCTGCGGGCATTTGTTGACCGGGTTAACCTTCCCGGGGTTATTGGGTTTGATCCCGCGCCTGCCACCGCCCGATCACTTTTCGCCGGCCGGATTTTAAAAGATTACCAAAAATCAGTTATTCTGAGTTATATCCCTGGAAAATTAATGTCACATAGAGCTATATAAGGAAATATTCTGGAGCTGGCTCACAAAAAAAGGTGGATAAATCTCCTACCATACTACTAATGTGTGTTGCAGTGGTCTCTTCTGACCAACGGAATGCTACTGTGACTGCGTCCACCTCCATTCTCATGCTGGAGGTCGTAGCCTCAAATTCCATACTCTCCTTTTTCAAGAATGGTCCATTAGCCTTCGCAATGAAACCCCAACCACTCCGTCTGTTTTCTCACCACTGACTCCATCAGTATAGACCACTATGTCACCTAGATGTGTATTACTCTGGATCAGTTGTTGCACCACAAATTCTGTGCGGCCCGCTACCCACTATCTGCACTCACGACCCAGTGTTACTATTACATTATGCCAGAACGTCTGACTGCCGATAATTCGACCCACTCTTTTTCACGATTAATGGTCTTAGATCACAAACCTGACGAATGGATATTTCTGCCTGTGCCATCCAGGACCTGCCTCGTCTTAGTCTATGACCCTTGACCATATCCTTGTCTTCATGCAGGGGGTTATCCCAATCTGCAGGAGCTCTCAGATACCATTTGGCCAGAAGGACCCTATATCTATTCGTCATTGTTGGTAGTGGCCGGATATACCCCATGCATGTAATTGGTGTGTCCTTTGTACACGGTAGAATCACCAACATGGCCGCATTTTGTATGCGCTCCAACCTTTTAAGCTGGCTCTTTGATACTGTTATGAGCCCCAAACAATACTCAGTGACAGTAATTATTAATTGCTGAAAGAGCATGTAAAGCATCCTCTGCTCTACCCCGGTTGTTGCCATCGCCCTCAAAGCATTAAGTCCCCTACCAGCCTTCACCACCAAAGCCTCCACATGATCTTTAAAAGCGTACACCTATCGAAGGTGATACCCAAGTACTTCAATTTACTCACTCTACTAAGAGGACATCCATTCAATATAATACATGGGATATCTGCCTTCACGATCCTGTTATCCAGGGAGTACCACACAACCGAAGCCGTGTCTGGGTTTATAATGGCCTCCTGCGTCCCCACACCACGCTGTCGCGCTGTTTACTTCCACCTGTAAATCTGCAGCCAAACTTTCCTTATTTCTGCCCTGTCTGTACACCAGCACATCATCTGCAAATGTCAAGATTCTACCCACATCTGGTGTCTCAATAGCTGCTACTTTACTGGTGTAGATGTTAAAGAGCACTGGGTACACGGCAGATCCCTGTGGCAACCCAGGTGCAATAGTACAGGGATCAGAAGTCCAGGAACCCATGCGCAGACAGACAGACAGACAGACAGACAGACAGACAGACAGACAGACAGACAGACAGACAGACAGACAGCAAAATGTCGTTTTAACTAGGTTGCGAATTTACTATGCAGACCAAAAAAAACATACCTGAAACGACAGACAGACAGACAGACAGACAGACAGACAGACAGACAGACAGACAGACAGACAGACCAGAAGGCAGACAGGCAGACCGACAAACAGACAGACAGACATACAGAAGACAGGCAGACAGACACGCTTTAACATGGTCCACAGTGACTATGAAATCAAAGCCGTTGTGGATTTGGTAAAACAGATCCCTAGTTTGGAACAGAAAGATCTCCCCCGATGTGTCTCCACCTTGCCGTGGTGGGGGAGCTTGAGTGTCCCGTTGACCCCATGTGCTTGCCGATGGGTGAAAACTACATATCGGACAGCGTATGGGATAGGGACCAGACTAAGAGAGACACAACCTGCTGCTCTGCAGGAGACTGAGGATAGCAGTCAAAAGTTTAAATCAGGCGCATGAAGGCAGTTCTTGTTTCGGACAATACTCTAAGGCTCTCTGTCGAGGGTTTAGGCTGAACGCCTCTAAGCCACAGACCCTCGGATCTGAGAGTCGGGCCGATATCCACCTACCGAAAAATTGGAATCGAGATACTGAGCAAGCTACATGCCCAGTTCTGACACTTGTTTGAAGGCTCTCAGCTGAGGGATATGTTGGATTCCCGGATGAGATGGCCTGGCCGTTTCTCACTGACTGCTGCACGAAGGTAAGGTGCTGAGCCGGCAGCACATGTAGCCTACCTCGTGAGCGAGTACAAAAAGTCAGTAAAATGCCCCAGTCGAAGGAAATGGTTACGAAAACTGTCTGTATCTAACTCATAGAGAGTGTAGATAAAGTGGAGAAACGTCTCAATAACGCGAAATGGAACGCACGGCGAGCGAACCTATTGCGTGGTCCAAAGTCAAAAGCAAAAGCTTACCGAGTGGATGTCGCCCGCAGTCTGACCGCCCCTGGAGCTCACTTGAGCGACCAGTGGCAAGCGAGATGCCCAATACATGGAAGTGAGGAACTAAAGCAGCCATGAGCAGGACGTGGCAACTCCTCGGGTGAGCCCAGTCTCGGAGCAATATGTGCCGGCTCTGCAATTATGGAAGCCTCCTTGGATAGCGAGGGACTGCCCATTGACTGCCCCTGCCTTCCCTTGAGGGCCGACCGCGATGTCGTTGGTCGTTCTATCTTGACCAGCTGAGATGTGGGCGACATCACAACAGCCTAACGTGCCTCGAAATCAGAGGAAGGTTAACCTCATTAAAAAATGCCCGCCGGAAGTCGGAAGTGTCGTCCTACGGGTGGCAAACTAAAAATTGACACTACGCAATTACGTCCGAGTGAAATGTCTCGCCCGAATGTCTCTCGTGCTATAGGAACAGCTCTGACTACCTAGTTTCCGAATGCCGCTCTTGTTCGGAACAGCTCTGACTAGGTAGTTTTCCGAATGTCCGCTGTGCCTGGAACAGCTCTGATGGGTACAGGGACAAGCACATGTCCGAAAACTCGCTTAGTATAAACCAACCGCAGAGCTGACTGGTTTGTGCAGGAACGGCCCAGGGCGAGCGAAATGCCCAATATATTGAAGTGAGGAATTAAAACAGCCATGAGCAGGACGTGACGATTCCCTCGGTAAACCCAGCACCAGAGCGTTATGTGCCGGCTCTGCAATTATGAAAGCCACCCAGGATGGCGGAAAATGCTATGGACTGTCCCTGCCTTCACTTGAGGGATGACCGTGTAGTCTTCGACTGTTCCAACTTGACCAGCTGAGATGTGGACGGTACCACAAAAAGTGAGAGTCTCCCAGGATTGCTAACCTGGTCAAAAATGCACGCTAAAAGTCGGATGTGTTGGCCTGAGGGTTTCGACCCGAGGGTGCCTAACCAGACACACCGCAATCACATCTGAAAAAATCACTCCGGATGAACGCAAAGAAGAAGAAGAAGAACAGAAAGATGAAGAGTTCTCTACCGGTTTGAACGTTTATGTAGATTTCTATCAACTCTTCTCTGGGATTCTGAAACCAGACTGTGTATAGCCAACGTGCATGGAGATTTAACCACTTCCACATGGGCTGTCTTAGGAAACTGCTGAACATTAAAAGCCCAGTTAAGGTTTCATCTTTAGACGTTTTCTCAGCAGGTTGGCACATTTAGCTTCCACGTTATTCGATACTTCGAACAATAAACACAGAATGGCCCGTTCAGATTATTTTAGCATCTTTATAACAAAAATGTCCAGTGTCAGATTGGTCAAATTAGCCACCTTTCAGCTCATTCAATGGACTGATAGATATGATCCTCTTAGCCAATCATGAACAAACAGCATCAATAAACTGCATGAATTGATAGGATTATCGTTTCTGAGTCACATAGAGAATATACGCGGCACAATATCACAGAAAAGATTGCTCCTGTAGTCTTAGCCAACACTTATGAGGTTTAGAAGGAACCAAAAAAAAAAAAGATTTGAGGGGGGTTGGGTGGGGGGCGTAAACATAAGAAACTTCGTTGCATATGGTGCACCCCTTATGGCAGAGTGCGAGCTTCGTAGTTACAGCAACGACCCTAAGGAATCTACGAGAAAGCTGCACTGGTGAACCCAGTGACGAAGTCCGATAACGAACCTATGACCTTTGTATTGCGAGGCAGGTGGCTTGACCATTTCGCCACGGACACCCCTTCGAGGAACTAACACTGTAGCAGTACCATCTTCACACTGACAACTACTGGGGTGAGTTGGCAATTGAGCACAGTAAGTCTTATCTGTTGCATGTATAGACCAGACATTCTTGTATGTATACAGTATGCAAAAAATTCCATGGACAGACAGAAAAACAAATGACCAAGTACTACAAGAAACAAATTAAAATCGTAAATTGATTAGAGAAATTAGACGTAGACCGTCAACATTTTTGGACATGTTATGAGAAGAAATAACTTGGAGAACTTGTTGACAACTGGCAAAATCGAAGGGAACAGATCAAGGGGAAGACAGAGAAGTAAACACCTGGATGGCTTGGCCACATGGCATGGTCGAGACAGGAACACTGAGCTGATCCACGACTCTAATGATCGAGTGAAATGGCGAGTCATGACAGCCCACGCTTTCCGGCATGGCATATGATGGATGGATACAATATGTATTGTGTGTGTATATATATATATATATATATATATATATATATATATATATATATATATATATATATATATATATATATATATATACTAGCTGACCCGGCCCGGCTTCGCCCAGGCCCTGGAGGGGATCTATCTATCTATCAGTCAGTCTGTCTGCTTGTTTGTCTGTCTGGCTGGCTGACCCGGCCCGGCTTCACCCAGTCCCTGGTGGGGAGCATCTCATTTAATTCATATAAGTAGTCATATAATCTCTCCCGTTCCCGACTATCTGTCTGTCTGTCTATCTGACCGGGCCCGGCTTCACCCAGTCCCTGGTGGGGAGCATCTAATTTAATTCATATACGTAGTCATATAAGCTCTCCCGTTCCCGACTGTCTGTATGTCTGTCTGTCCCGGCTTCACCCAGTCCATGGTGGGGAGCATCTAATTTAATTCATATAAGTAGTCATATAAGCTCTCCCGTTCCCGACTGTCTGTCTGTCTATCTGTCTGACCGGCGTGGTTTCGCCCAGCTTTTGGCGCACAGTAACTTAAAAGAATGTCCTTCCACACACCATTCAATGAAAACTGTAGAAAAAGATGGGTTAAAATGTTATGCATAATGCATTATTTTTATGCCAACTGTAAAAATACCTTAAAGATTATATCATTATTTAATATAACTCATATGCCTAAAAATAACTATAGACAAAGAGTGTAACAATAGTGCAGGAAAGTCCAACAATATGACTATAAAGTATTTAGAAATGTTATTAAAAGTTATGCCCCTTGAAATAACTTTTCTAGAGTGAAGTGCCCCTGCTATATAGACATTATATAATGAAAATGGAAAAGTAAATGTTATTAAATAAGTCGAAGATTTTACATTAAGAAATTATCATAGTCGGTTGCAAATGAATGAAAGGAAGACGTGTAGAAAATTTCATCTCAATCGGATGTACCGTTATTGAACGCATCCAATACCCACAAACCCACAAACCCACAAACATACACTCTGTTTTTTATTTTATGATCTGTTTAAGTCCCCGCTAATCACTGGTATCATGAAGGCTAATAGACTACAATGGCTGGGGCATATAGAAAGAATGGAAGATAATAGGGAAACAAAACTCGCTTACACTCAGGAAATAAATGATCGTAGACCCCGAGGTAGACCAAGAAGGCGGTGGAGAGATAATACATGTACAGACCTACAAGCACTTGGAATCAACGACTGGCAAGAGAAGGTCCACCAGAGAGACGAATGGAGACGGATTGTATTTGCAGCAAAGAACCTCAATGGCTCGGAACGCTAAAGAAGAAGAAGAAGAAGAAGATATATATATATATATATATATATATATATATATTATATATTTATATATATATATATATATATATATATATATTATATATATATATATATATATATATATATATATAATGCAATGTCTGTCTGTCTGTATGTATGTCGTTTATTTCGTTTGCGGGGTGATCACACTACCTCACATAGCTTCACCTTAAATGTGGACCACTGTGGGCAATAGCTCACAGTGAGACTAAGGGTCCACGCCAAAAGAAGGGGGAGGCGGGGGAACCAGCTGGTCTGGGGTAACCACCAAACCCACACCAAAACAAAAAATTCCCCTATTTAGTTATTGGGATGAAGATTGTTCTCTTCAAATCTGTTCGCCATATTTCCGGAAACGGGAACGGGAGCTTATATCGCTACTAATATGAATTAAATGAGACGCTCCCCGCCAGGGTCTGGGCGAAGCCGGGTCCGGGTCGTCTTTTTTTGGGAACGGGAACGGGGGCAGGGGCCGAATATGAATTAAATGAGACGCTCCCCGCCAGGGTCTGGGCGAAGCCGGGCCGGGTCAGCTAGTGTGTGTGTGTGTGTGTGTGTATATATATATATATATATATATATATATATGTGTGTGTGTGTGTGTGTGTGTGTGTGATGTATGTGTGTGTGTGTGCTCTTGCGTGCGTGCGTGCGTGCGTGTGTGTAAAATTAAAATTATTGTAATTATCACTCGCTCGCTTTCTTTGAACTCAAGCGTAGTCCATACTAACTACTTCCTGAAATGAATTTTGCTTGTGGCTTAGATTTCCCTGTTACCAGTGTCCCTCGCCTACAGGCGAAACCGCCCCGACTTCAGAGATACTTGTAATTTACGTACCCAAGTCAAGGACGAGAAGTCAATATGTCCTATTTAGGGGTTGAACCCCTTACCTCGGCATCAGCACACCGGAT
Source organism: Cepaea nemoralis (assembly GCA_014155875.1). Taxonomy (NCBI): domain Eukaryota; kingdom Metazoa; phylum Mollusca; class Gastropoda; order Stylommatophora; family Helicidae; genus Cepaea; species Cepaea nemoralis. The sequence goes on from JACEFZ010028321.1 coordinate 72,864, forward strand.
GTGTAAGAACGCGCGTTCTTAACCATTCTGTCATGCTGACCTCCGTTCTGGTGGCCTGATTCACTGGGAAACACACATCAGTGACTACATGCGGGCGGCTGCGACTGATGGAATCAGGGGCCCAGTTCGGCACTGTCAATATTGACTGTGTTGGCAGGACATTGCAATCAGTCCCACATTGATTTATCTAGGCATGTTATGTTCAGTAGTTGCTAATGTTGTCTGGACGAGAAGTTAACGTTTAATTCCACCTGACCTGTGGTTGGATTGACTCACTACCCTGCCTTTAGCTCAATGATTAAAAATTGCTCGTGTTAAATCTCTCGGTCACGCTGACCTCCAATTCGGCACTAGCGGAAATGGATCGTACACATTCACAAACGGGGGTACTATTGACAATCAACTGACTTCTCCCAGGTTGCGCATAAAATGACCAGTCTATCTTTTTATTTTAGCAAAGTTGGATACTGGCCAGGGTACAAGGTCAGATGGGACAGATTGCTGTTCTTATGGTGAGCTAGTTATCAGCATAGTTTCTCTGCTGACTAGATATGGATTCACAGCCTCTCTTTCTCATCCTCATGAAAATTGAACCTAAAACGCAAGATAAGCATTTTATTATTCACGGTGCCAATGTCTATTGATCGAGTAGGGTTGTGGGTCAGATGTATCCGTCTGTAGTTCTGTTCGTTTCCATGTTATGATTTTCTAAACGAATTTTCCGCATGGCAGTTTATTCTAACGTCTGACGTAATTATCATTTGATTGTCCGACTAGTTCAATACTTATTTGGATGAGTTCCCAATTTTATTTCCTGGCATTAATGCACGTTAAAGCTATAATAGAGCTTTAGGGTTTAAAGTGTTGTGAAATGTGGGCGTATTTCGCATGGCCTTAGGCGAAACAATGAAATTAATTGAATGAAGATTCTTCGACTCTATGATGTGCCTTTAATTCTGTTTCTGTTCTGTTATCTATTGGGTTCTTCATCTATTTCTGTCACATCATTACCAAAAGGAGTGCCGTGGTAACCCAGTGGTTAGCACACGTGCCTACCGCCCCTATGATCATGTGTTCGAATACACATCGATTCTTTCGCTGACCTGGGTTCCCATGTCGACCTAGCCTAAATTGATGTCAGGATATTTCCTTGGAAGTAAAGGCGGCCGAAATAATATTAACTGCATCATCCATCAAGTGGGTTCTAAATGTTGCTATATGTAGCCGGAGGTGGGGTTGGGGTGAGCTCCCAAACTTGCATAAATAAATACCCCAATGGCTCGTGCATTCATCGCCACTGCAGCAAAAGTCCAACTCCTGGCCTTCACGTGGCGGACCTGTTTTAACTAACAGGAGAAGGGGTGGCGCCGAGAAATAACCAGAACGTTCTAAATGTGTATGCACGTGTATGCATGCGCAGACAAGTGTGTGCGTGCCTAGACACCTAAACTCGAGTAAGATCTGCTCTAGCAAAGGAAAGATGCTGAAGACGGAGGCAACCAGCCAGGAGGCGCACCACAGAAATCAGGATGCCACGCAATCACGCCATGAAATATGTCGACTACTGCTATACGCTATGGTGCTCGCCCTGCTTTAGACCCCCAGGCAGGTGCAGTGCCGGGCCTTATGCCTCGAAAGAGTCCAGCCACAACTACTGGAGGTTCTTCTCAAATGTCCTGTGTTGTCAGGGGACCTGAGAATAGACCGTCTGGCCATACTAAACAAAGACTATAAATAATGCACTGGAATGCGGATGGAATAAAAAAAAAAAAAGAACTAGAAAACATCTTGAACCAAGAAAAAGTAAGCGTATGTTGCTTGAAAGAAATTCACCTCAACGAAAATATAGCAGGCAGTGCTACATTATGGAAGACCAGACAATCTAACTCTCTCAAGAAATTGAGGATGCATTCCAAGAGAAGAAGCTGGTGCTTACTGCATGGATAGATCTGAAGAAAGCCTTTGACAAAGTCTGGAAAGAAGGTCTGATGAGGAAACTGAGAAACTATAAAGTGAATGGAAGAATGTACAAATGGGTGAAAGCATACTTGCACAACAGGAGAGCCAGAGTACAGATAGACGGACTCAAGAGCAAGAAATTACTGCTGCGTCTCGGTGTTACCCAGGGCAGTCTTATAACCCACACTTTTTATAATCTTCATCAATGATCTTGCTGCTAATCTACCTATGGAATTAAAGCGGCAATGTACGCTGATGACCTGATTCTATGGAGCACAAATGAACATGCATCAGTGGCCACCAGATCACTACAAAGAGCTGTAGATGCATGTGTTCCATAGGCAAATAGATGGTGTGTCAGCATAAATACTGACACGCGCAGCAACACTCTATTTATCCTCTCTGCAAAACAAAAGGTAGGGATCATCCAGATAAATGGAATACCCCTTAGAGAAGATAAAGAACCAGCATACTTTGGAGTAACATTTGATGGCAGGCTGACATGGAGAAAGCACAATAACAAAGCAGTAGCAAAGGCCAGAAGGGAAATAGCCATCCTGAGAAAACTAAGTGGTACCACATGGGGAGCCTTTTTTTTTTTTTTTTTTTTTGCATATCCTTTACAGGACATCGCTGTCAACACCAGCATCTTTCAGCTGTATGTTGATTTCTTGGCAAGATTACGCTCAGTAGTTTGCCATTGCTTTCTGAGCGGCCGGCTCACATACCCCGTAAGTTACCGATGCGATTCGAACCACTGCTGATTCTCACCGTCATCACGTTACCCACGAGAGTATACGAGATTACGGAGAAAAGTCATAACCTCTAAGCCACGAAGCCTGCCATGGGGAGCTAGTGGGAAAATATTTAGCAAAGTTTATCAACAGAGCATACGACCACACCTGGAATACGGGTCAACTGCGTGGTATTCAGCATAAAAAACCACACTACAATAGCTGAACAAGGTGCAAATATCAAGCACTTAGAGTTACCACAGGAGGGATGAGATCAACCCCCATAGTGGAGATGGAGAAGATGGGTAGGACACAGGCACCGAGAGAGCGCAGAGATACTTAAACGCTAATACAAGCAGAAAAGTTCCTCAACTTGCCAGGGCACCCTTTGAAGAGCAGATTTGAAAACTAAACTTATGGTGCGGTTAAAAAGAAGCAGTTTTATCCACCAGGCCAAACGACTCTGCAGAGAAACCACCGATCTGCCCACAGTTAGTATCCCCCTGAAAACTATACCAAAGCGAACTCCATGGAAAGGTGAACATAGTCTAGCATTATAAAGTCCAGACAAAAGTGAGAGGAATATTTGACAAGAAAGAACAGAACAGTATGCAGCGCAGAACAGCCACTCTCAGCTTCCTTGATGAAGAATACCCACAGGACCACAGGACGAGTCTACACAGATGGGTCAGCACAAAATGCTGTTCGAAATGGAGGAGCGGGAGTGTACATAGAATATCCAAATAATACTAGGGACACGGCCAGAGTACCACCAGGAAAGTACTGCCATAACTATGATGCTGAAATTGAGGCAATCAAGATAGCAACAGAGAAATTACTAAATACCAACCATGGTACACAACCTGCGGTGCTATTGACAGATGCAAAATCAGTACTCGAGGCGCTCCTGTCTGGGAAATCGCCAGTACTAAAGACACTACTTTCTGAACTTAGCAGTCAGCATAAGGTCACCATACAGTGGATACCATCCCACTGTGGAATACCCGGAAACGACAGAGCTGATCGACTGGCTAAGGAAGGAGCAAAAGAATAACAGTCTTATGTGCCCGTTACATACCCCAAAAGAGAAGAATGATCAAATCAGTCAGAAAGCCACCAAAACCTGCTCAAGATGACTACCACATTATGGACAGACCAGAACAAGTCATTATTCTGCGCCTCAGTACAGGACACAATAGATTACGCAACCACATATATACAAAATTCAAGATTAGTGAATCAGCCATGTGCACATGTGGATTGGCGTCGCAGACAGCAGAGCACATACTCCAAGACTGTCCAAAATACAACATATCTAGGCAAACCTTCTGGCCTAGAGAGACAACAGTGGAAGATAAACTCTAAGGACCGCTGAGTGAACTAAAAAACGACAGTTAAATTCATACAAGAGACAAAATTGCAGTTATAGACATATTTCAAGCGAATGAAAGAAGAAGAAGAATGTCACAAGGAGCTAAACCATCAATCTTTATTGATAGCCGAACTAGAGTTGTGGTTGGACCCTTTCGAGACATAGGATCCGGCACTGCACCTGCCTGGGGGTCCAAAGTAGGGCGAGCACAATAACTTTTAGCAGTAGTCGACATATTCCATTTTGCGTAATTGCGTGGCATCCTGATTTCTGTGGTGCGCCTCCTGGCTGGTTGCCTCCGTCTTCAGCACCTTTCCTTTGCTAGAGCAGACTGTGGTCTCACTCGAGTTTAGATGTGTACGTGCGTACACACGTGTCTGCGCATGCATGTACGTGCATACACATCTAGAGCATATTGGTTATTTTTCGGGGCCAGAAACTCGCCGTCGCCCATTCTCCTGTTAGTAAAAACAGTTCCGCCACGTGAAGGTAGGAGTTGGACTTTTGCTGCAGAGGTTATGTATTCACGAGCCATTTGAGTATTTAAGCAATGTTTGGCGCTCACCTCAACACTGCGCCCCGGCTACATATAGCAACATTTGGAACCCCTTGTGACATAATATTAGTCTTAATTTTGTTAATTATTAAACCAAGTTCAGAACAAGCATTGGAGGATGCAGATAGTAGTCGCTGTAATTTTTCCTCAGAATGATTCGTAATTGCAGCATCATCTGCAAAAAGCAACTCTCTGATCAGTACCATCCTAATTCTGGTCTTGGCCTTTGTGGTATATTTTTTCGCAAGCCGTCGCATCGCTGAATATTCCCCGCAATAACATTCAAGATTAGCACCGCAACAGTGCTGGTTTGTTCCCCACTTCTAAAATCCCAATTTTACAATAACAGACTCATTTTCGACGTGATAGCCAAAAACTAGCGGGGAAAGCTAACATAAAAATAGCAACGACCGGTTCACGGTCTCATTGTGCGTACCATAAACTCATCGTCACTAGAAGAAGGCCGACTGTGACTGCTGGAAATGGTAGCCTCGAAAATCTCAACGAACGCAAGATATAAAATCAAGTCGAGAGAGAAAAGATGGACCAACAAACCAGCAGCCAGTGTATTTGGAAACCCAACCAAATCTAGGACCTGACATCTTGGTGTTGACATGTGGTGTTGGAGCCATTCAAAAAGAATGAAGGTAGTGGCTAGACCCATCTAGATGCACCTGACTTTTGTGATAGAAGCAACTTTGCTAAATGAAGCTCTGTGAGAGAGTGGGGCAGAAACCTATCCACCTGCAAAAGTTCCATTTCCCTTAGAGGAGAGGTAAATTTTCCTTAGCATAATTTGCCTGACAAATGGAAAACCCCAGAGCCAACTAAACTATTCTACAAACCTGGAAATAACAACACACTGAAGCTTAACATATATCACAGTGACTGCTTGGAACAGGAATCCATAAGCCACAAGTCAATACAAGGGAGTGCAGACCAATTTTCCTGTTTCATATTTACTACCACAGAGGATCTGCAGGAACATTACGTGAGAAATTGGACAATAGCCTGTAGTATTGGTCATATATGGGGAGGGAAGTTTCACTGATGGAGATATATAATTAAGTGTAGAAATCTTGTTGTAAATGAACTTATGTTTTTCATAAAGATGTATTGAATTGAATATTGTCTTAAAATCTTTACTGTTCATTACTAACTGTAGAGTTAATAAATGATGAAAAAGGAGTGTATTGTTTTCTTGTCATAGTCAATTAGTTTAATTAAAACAACCCTAGATAAAATTAGGTTAACTGAGAGAGGAGAGGCAAGGAACCACCAAAAGGATGTTTTGGGTATTAAGGAAAAAACTTTTAATTGTTTTCCTAGAGGAATTCCTTAATTTTCTGAGACTCTATTTATGGACTCAAGCAACTGAACCATTAAAGATTAACATAATTAAACGGGCATGATCAAACTGGGAACGAGGAACTTGTGTGTCCTATATCTCTTTGGGTTGATCCAACCAATACATCCCACAGCCTTTAATTTCTGAGCATTGTAGAGGCCGCCATCTGAATGTGAGTGAATGTATATACCGGCATCCTGATCACGAAAGGTATATTTCAGTAGAAGTGACAATTTTGTGTATTCTAATTAGGGTGGGAGATAGTACACAACCTTGCTTAACTCCCCTCTTGATTTAAAACCCTTCTGAAGTTGCACCATCAAACTTGATTATACCCTTCATACCTGTGTGGAACGATTCCACAATGGACAGAAGAGTTGGTGGGCAGCCAATCTTCTTTAGTGCCTTGAACAGACCCTCACGACTGACCAAATCAAAAGCCTTTGTGAGGTCGCTGAAGGCAATAAACGGTGGTTGATTTTGTTCCCAGCATTTTTTTTTTTTTTTTTGCATTTGTCGCAATAAGAATACCATATCAATGGTAGACCGGTTCTGTCGGAATCCGTACTGTGGTTCGGGGTAAACTTGATCTCCCAGGACTTGAAGTCTGCGCAGAATAATTCTGGCAAATACTTTCGCAACAATACACAGAAGTGGGATACCCCTATAGTTGTTACAGTCGCTCTGATCGCCCTTGTTCTTCTACAGTGTTATGATGCTTGAATCTTTGACATCCTGGTGCATTGGTTTTACAGCCTGCGATACAGATTTTGTCCTAGCTCCAAACACCCATTGAAGCAGGCAGGCTGTGGCGGATCAGCGCCCAATTGGCCGGGGGACTGCCCAGTTTGAGGCGGGCAGTAGCTGATCAGTGACACCTGTAGGTGTCTCCAACCGTCAGAGGCAACCCGTGGCGCCCCATGTCTAAGCAAATTGACAAGGACTTATAACCCGTAATCGCTACCTCTCGCTTTGATTCCGAGACCGGTTAAGACCAGGGATGGAGTTATATCTCTCCATAGCACAAAGCCTGAGCTAAAATATAGACCTTGTGTTGCCTATGCAGCATGACTCCTCTCTCTGCCTGCCTAGTTCACTCCAGAGGAAAGGTAACACCTATACATCTAGATAGTCACAGTTTTTTGGGCATGTTATGAGAAGAAATGATTTGGAGAACTTGGAACAGACCAAGGGGAAGACCTAGAAGCAAGTACCTGGATGGCTTGGCCTTGTGGCATGGTCGAGACAGAAACACGGAGCTGATCCACGACTCTGGTGATCGAGTGAGATGGCAGAATATGACCGCCCACGCTTACCGGCATGGCACATGATGGATGGATGGATACATCTAGAACAAGACAAGCTGCAGAAGCTGCCGGATCAGCAAAGCAATGCTCTAACTGTCCGCCTGTCGGAGCTTCGTTTTAGACCATCTGCCAACCAAGGCTTAGGGCCTGCAGGGCTGCCCTGCCATGACATTTTGTCTTTAGGTTGCATTTCCTCGCACCAGGATAAGGCTTGTGCCATCCCAATTGCGCTCTTCCGACTGAAGCCGTTGGTACAATGTGGGGTGTCGGGTTTGGTAAGCGCCGCCCAACATTCGGCGCTAACAGAAAGCGGATAGCACCGTCTATTATCATACGGTAGCTCAGTCTCACTAATACCTGACTTCAGCCTGACTAGCTTACAGACTATTTCATTGTTTACATGGTCTGGTTCTGGCATCTTACGGCATATCAGTTTACGTGCAGTATTACCATTTTAAGTTCTGTTGATGTAAACGGTTAATCAAAAGCAATTTACGGTATTTGTGTGTGTTGTTTGTCTATGTGTTCTTCATCAACAAATCATCTAGCTTCTGTCTCTGATGTATGTTGTCGAGACTGGCAAAGAAGTTGAAAGCATTACATTCTTATAGTTTGTTCGTTGCAATGACACCGCTACCACCCTTAGAGGGTGGGGACATATTTTCTTCGTAGTGCCTTCGATGTTGTGCACAAGTTGCCATGATTTATTTCCTGCTCGTTTTATATTTGTTTTACTGCCGGTTCCTTTCCGTCGCCTGTTTGATTTTCTTTATGAAATACGATACTTTTGCTGTCCACCTATTGTAGTCTCTTGTGTTCTGGGCTGTAGGGTGTTTTTCGGCCTTTTCCTGGCTTCTCTTCTCCGTCTGACTGCCTCTGTTGGGTTAGAGCACTGGAACAAAAATCAAGTTTGTATCTCCCGCGTTTCCCATTTTGGATTTTACATTTTGAGAGCGGCAAGGATTATGGTACATATTGTTGTAGGTTGTGATGATGTCATCGGTTGTAATGAAGTCTAGCATCAGCGTCTTGACTTTAATGTTAAAGACTTTTCTCTTGAACCTCCATGATTATTTCACCTGTGACCTATGTGAAGTCTGCGATATCACAATGGTGATTAGTACACAGGAATGGTCATTGAATACATCCTCAAAGACTAATATTAGCGTCTTCTGGCATTTCCGCTGAAGCAAATGTTAAATCTGGTCGTACCTTATGATCTATGAAAGTGTTGATGGTTTTTCTATATACTGGAAGAGCAATAGGTTGGAAATGTTGCATACTGCCACTATTTCTAGTCCGCTGTTGTTGTTGAACTGCTGGTGTCCCAGTGGTGGACTAAGGGCATTGACGTCACCAGCTATGAAAAATGTATTATATGTTGGCTTGATGTCAGGTACACATGTTACTGAGGCCGAAGGGCAGTAGATGTTGTGCAAGGTATACCTGATGTGATTTGTACTTCTAAGATATCTTCATCCCGACGGTCACAATGAGAATGCCCTACCCTGTGACTTGACCACTGGGTCATTGGTTTGATCCTTCTTTCGTTTGCATCTGGAGAGTAGCACTATCCATAGCAGTTGGCGTGTGTGTGTGTGTGTGTGTGCGCGTGTGTGTGTGTGTGCGCGCGCGCGAGCGCGTGTGTGATAGGTTTTGACATTTTTTTAAATGGTTAATGTGACCTGATTGTCGTTGAACATATTTCTTTTTTAAATTCAGAAGGAAAAAAAAGATTTTAATTTCAACTGATGGACAGGATGACCTCTTCTAATCCCTTAGCACAATTTGAGAGAAGGACCATGACTTATGTTTACTAAATATAGACTACCGGGGTTGTGGTAGCTCATGTGTGGTCATGTGTTGGAACCCTCATCGAGGTTGGTTTTATTGTTGTTGTTTTTTGGATTGACCCTACTTCCAGGTTAACCCAGGGTAAAGTGATTACCAGGAAATGTCATGGGAAGTAAATACGACTGGCGTGATATTGACCAATCACCTCCTGTTGATTGCCGATTGGTTAATAAGATTATTGAATTAGCACCATAGATAAAATACGCCAGGAGGCGTGTAAAATGGTCCTTTATTTATATTCGTGCATATAGAACAAATTAGAAATGTGCTTTCCTTAAAAGGAGCATGTAATTGAACGATCTATAGAAGTAAACAAAGTTCTACACCTTTGGTTTATTGACTACACAAAGGCTTTCGATAAAGTGAGACATGTCGACATGATAAGGATGCTTGAAGATCTACAAATTGATGGAAAAGACCTTAGACTTGTAAAAAACATATATTGGAAACAACAAGCTGCCATAAGAGTTGATAATGAAGTAGGCCAATATCAGCCTGTTAAGAGAGGTGTGAGACAGGGATGTGTAATGTCTCCAGATGTTTTCCCTGTACAGTGAAAATATTTTCAGAAATATTGAAGATATGGAAGGAATCAACATTGGGGGGGGGGGGGGGGGGAGGCGATGCATCAATAACATTAGATATGCAGACGATAGTCTTGATTGCAGACAATGAACATGACCTGCAACATTTAGTAGATGCAGTTGTTACACATAGTGAACAACGAGAGGTTAGAATTAAATTGTAAAAAGACACAGATTATGGTCGTCCCTAGGAAGAACGAAATACCACAATGTAATATACAAGTAAATGGGAATATTCTTCAACAAGTGAATAGGTACAATTATCTCGGAACAGTAATAACATCTGATGGGAGATGCCTTGAAGAGATTAGAATAAGAATCGCCATGTCTAAGAATGTCGCCATGTCTAAAGGCTACCTTTAGCAAGATGAAAAACATAGGCCTACTGACCAATAAAAAGATGTCAATTGAAACGAAAAAAAGAGTGTTGAGGTGCTACATAGAACCTGTACTTTTATATGGATGTGAAGCTTGGACAATGAGCAGTCAAGCTGAAAAACATCTGATGGCTGTAGAAATGTGGTTTCTGAGGAAAATGCAAAGAATACCATGGACAGCCAGAAAGACCAATGAACAAGTCCTTCAAGAAACAAACGAAGATCGTAAACTGATTAGAGACATTAGACGCAGACAGTCAAAATATTTTGGGCATGTTATGAGAAGAAATGAATTGGAGAACTTGGTGACAACTGGTAAGATCGAAGGGAACAGACCAAGAGGAAGACCTAGAAGCAAATACCTGGTGGCTTGGCCTCGTGGCATGGTCGAGATGATGGATGGATGGATAGAGCATGTATTAAAGTGACGTTTGAAATGCGATCCTTCATCTGCCACATCACCTTGTCTTAAATGGTTTGCAGAGCACTTTCGGGCTATTATTAAAACTACGTAATCGGCGTGTCTTAGAACTTTTATGCAACAAATGCTGTACAGATTTATTCAACAATTGTGCATGGAAATTACTTAACCATATCTAGTAGAATATCTTTGTTTTCTTCTTAAACCTTCAAACGTCAATGAGAATAAATGCAAATAAAGCAGCAGTCAACTTGATCTTGTTAACATCACCGCAGTCTGATTTCAGATGAAGCGGGTGCAGGTCAAATTAGTTTTCTCTGTTGTGCATATGTTGAACACACCTGTAACAAATGTTTAGCTAATAAGCTACCATTTCACCAGCCAAAGTCTTTACACTAAAATATAATACATTTGTCAATTCCATGACATCTTACATTTCTTTTTCCTATTCAAATCTCGCTTGTTAATATCAATTTCCTGCACCCGAAATACCCAGGAAAAATACATATTTGTAATGCTAACTATCCTTTAAGTTTGCCTGCCCAGAGCCTCGAACAAATACCCTACGTTAACAAATGTCAAATGATTAGGTCGGCAGCAGGTGAAACGTCCCATAGTGTTTCCCGGTGGTTCAAACACGAGGTGTCCTGGCGCTTTTAAAATTTTGAGATTAGTTTGACGTCATCAAGATTTGAGCTCCTATAGGTCATTGTTTAAATGCCGCTTTGGATTTAAAAAAATGAAACATATGTGTCAAAATATCAACAACCAGTACAACATTTACGTTTAATTTGTATAGTTTAAATACGACACATGTAAACGTTGCTGATTACCGATTATGTAGACAAACTTATAATTTAACTGGATTAAATTTTGGTCTTGACGTCTTACTATCATCATTAACAATTGTCTGGCACACAAAATGGTGCCAAAGTAAAGCGTCAACGACAGAAAATATCTTAATTCAACATACACCTTTGCTGTAAACAGTCGCAGTTTGGTAATGTGCATTTAGAGTTTCACTTTTAATTTTTAGTATTTGCATGCAACATTAAATATGCAGCCTTTCACTGTAAGATAGATATTGTAAATGTTGGGCAACCAAATGTGGTGTCGCCAGCACTAGCCGATGGCGGCAGGATCAGCGTTAGCGTCCATTGGGCTCTCACTCTCTCCCGCTACATCTCCCATGTCTGTTTGCTGAAACATTCCATGTTGCCATGGCGTAGAATTATTTCTCGCCTCAGTGCCATCTTAGACAGAACATATAATTATTAAACGTCAATATCTGAACGACTGTTCCAAGTTCTGACAATTGTCAGAAGTTTAAATTTAAATAATCCACGGATATTTAAACAGGCGCGCTGTCCCTTACTCTTCCATTTTTAAAACACCACGCATATTTCGTGGGTTATCATTCGCTATCACAGTTTTCTTATTAATCGCTGTGTTTTCTATCCCAAATAATTTTCTTATTCTAAACATTAATCCTTAAGGAAAGTGACTAAAATTTGGGCAAATACCCATATCTAGGGGATCATTGACTATCATGGCACATGATAATGAATGGATGGTGATGTGAATTGATAAAGTGTGTTTGCAAATGTTCTTTTCCTTTTCTTTGGGGTAATGTGGGATATTTCCATGTCTAAAGTCTTGCGAATGTGATTCGTGAGGCCGCTTACCTGCGCTCGAAACACAGCTGCGACCGATTTGGCAGCAGACTTCGCTATGTCTCGCTGGTTTTAATGCGATGGTATGGGAGCCGGTCGTTCAGAAATCAATGGCAAACTACTGAACGTAAACTTGCCAAGACATGAACAACAGCAGTGCTGGTGTTGACAGCGATGTCTTGTAATTTGATATGCACAACAAAAGTGGGATATAGTTTGAAATGAACTGCAACATTCCAGCAACACAAATAAAGGGAGGCTCTATTCGCAATGCATTGCGAATAGAAAAAAATTATATTTGCAATGGATTTGCGAATAGAGAAAAATTATATTCCCAATCGAATTGCGGGAAGTAACAAACATGTCACAGCGTCTGCTCACTAGTCAAATTTAGTTTGGGCCATTAAGAAGTATAAGAAGGTGGTTAATTTAAATAGGAATGTTCACTGTTGCGAGTTTAATTCTGCCGAATTCTCCGTATTTTTTAATGAATCACTCTTCTTCTGTCCGTTCTTTTGGCATCCCGTTTTATTTTTACATTACGTTAGTCCTGTTTAAATATCAAGAATAATTTTTCAGAACAGGTATCCCCAATACAAATAACGATCCCTACAAATAATTCTGTCCCCAGGCGAGTTCAAGAATTGTTAACTTTCATTTCTGTACACTTACTGTTACCAGGCATCCATGTTTGTTTACGTTACCGTCCTACTATTTACTATTTATGTCCTGATAATATCACAGCAGTGATGATTCTATTAATTTGACACTTTCTATGGCCTCCATTGCATCCTCTCTGAGTGACTCTGTTCTGGTCCAAGCTGACAGTAGTATGCTTCGCCTCAGAGAGACATGACTAGGCAATTCAAAACCAGATTTCGATTGACTGGCCTCATTAATTAATAAATAAACAAGGATAAGGAAATGCTACGCATATAAAGTGCAGGAAACCCCGGTATATCTGAAGCAGGTGGACAAGAGAGAGGAGAGAGATAGATAACGAAGATAGTGTGAGAGACAGAGATATGAAAAAGATGTATTGAAAGACATTAAAGAGTGGTAAAGACAAGAAAGGGAGAGGTAGGAGATCGAGACTTAGAGCGAGCGAGAGAGAGAGAAGAACTCGTGTTCGGGTGGCTAAGTTCCTTTCCCAAGACAACAAAAAGTAGAGGACAGATAAGAACAAGACAAGTGTGCAGGTTCTTGTGCAGCAAGATAAACAACACCTAATACACAAAACCCGTAGAAAACATATGCCTAAAGCGAAATCATCAGGCTAGCATTGGTGTCACCGAATTCCTGAAAATGAATTTTAAAAAATGTTGTCTGGCGGGGGAATCGAACCTCAACCTCCCGTGCACCAGGCGGAGCTACTAACCACTAAGCTACCGAGGACATGTTGATATCAACAGTATATTGTAATATGGACACATGCATAGGAATAATCACGTGACCTACTTCGATTGCGAATATAATTTGTTTCTATTCACAATTCCATTGCAAATATAATTTCTTTATATTCGCAATTCCATTGTGAATAGTCACTTCGCAAATAAATGCTTTACTCACTGTTTGTGCGGTTCGCCTAATAGTGTTGCATTAGACAGTTGAAAGGTTAAAATATGTTATAAGTTTGGTTTTCTGGAACATCCATTCTTATATCTGTAAAAGAATATTTTACAAAATAAATAAATAAATGAAGCTTGTTGCATGTCACATGGTGTGTTGGTCATATTGTGCTAGCTAGCCTCATATTTGTTGGACACATCAGCACTCGAGAGGTGATGTTGTCAATATTGTTTGGACACATCAGCACTCGAGAGGTGGTGTTGTCAATATTGTTTGGACACATCAGCACTCGAGAGGTGATATTGTCAATATTGTTTGGACACATCAGCACTCGAGAGGTGATGTTGTCAATATTGTTTGGACACATCAGCACTCGAGAGGTGATATTGTCAGTATTGTTTGGACACATCAGCACTCGAGAGGTGATGTTGTCAATATAACTCTAGCTGCTTTTACTTCCCAAGACATGCCATGGTGTCCATTTTAGGCTGTTTTGACCTGAGAGTTCAGGTCTGTCTTTAAACACCACCTAATTGTGAATTTGAACTAATGACTACTGGGCCTGCATGCAAGCATACAAGCCGCTGCTCTACTGTCATTCCCATAACACAATGTTCTGTTTAGTAAAAAAAAAATGTTTTTATCCCCCCCCCCCCCCTTTTTTTCTTCTCTTCCCCCCCCACCCCCCCCCCCCCCCCCCCCCCCCCCCCCCCAGAATCTATTTAAAATTGAGGATTGAGAAATGCTGAATGAGGAACAAGTAGAAAGCTGAATAGCCTGAGGGATTGTGTGTTTGTCTTTTTTTTTTTTTTAGTCTGCCGTATTTATGTTTTGTTAAAAATATCTTGTTTCTGTGTTGTTACAAAAGTTGACATTAACTGCTTCCATTTCCAATTGCACCCTTCTCACAGGCTCACCTGTCAGTGTTATTCAACCATTATGTACTATCCCTGGACAGTTTGGTTTTTTTTTTTAGCTAATATCTTCTGAGATTTGGCTGAATGTTAACATTGCATATGTATTTATGGGGTTGTCAGCTGGACTAAAATTGCATATAAGTTCTGAGGTGTCTTCACAGATTAACCTTCTGTTAAATTCGCAATTTACACTACTTCAGTTGGTGCTATTGCTTGGATTCACATCCCCCCCCCCCCCTAAACACACACACGCGTGCAACACACACACACCGTGTTTCCCCGAAAATAAGACCTACCCCTTTAATAAGCCCTAGCACAATTGTTCAGTATGCTTTTATTATAAGACCTACCCCTAAAATAAACCCTAGGTAAGATCGTCAGCTATAATGAGAGACTTGTTGCCGAATGGCCAGTCGGAGTACAGACGCCACTGGTACGCAGTTGATAATGAACTGATGTGGTTCATAATTCAATATGTCACTCGTGCTAAATAAAGAAGCAAAAATCTGGCTCCAGCAATTTCGTGTCGCTTTTGTGTGTCCCATCATTCTTAAGTCTTATAATTTTTGTTGCCACACCTGTCTCGTAAGTCTTCAGTTAACACTTGATTTAAAGGTAGACTTCAGGGAATAATATTTTGACACCCAAACAAGACAAGTGCAAAAATAAAGAGCTATTCTGTCAATTATAAGAAAGGATTCATTGAAGACTCCCGGAGCAAGAATCTTATGGCTTTCTTCAAAGAGAAGAAGCTTGATCTCCGAGTGGTTCGATATTGGCGAGCAGAGTACAACAACCTCAGTCAGCAGGTGGAAGAAGGAAATGCTAAGAAGCTCAAGTGTGGATCAGGTCGGCAACCATTATTTTCTGAACTAGAAATCTGTGAATGGATTGCTGACAGGAGAGCAGAGACTGGTTTTGTGCAGGGCTGATATTTGAGCATTTGCCCTTGCAATGACATCACATTTCAAAATACTCCCAGAAGAATTCAAAGCATCGCAAAACTGGCTGAATAGCTTCCTTCAGCGATATAAACTGTCTCTAAGAAGATTGACAACTCTGTTCAAGTTGGATACTGAAATTATTAAATGTGCACTTGCATTCAAGTACTTTGTTGATGACGTCGGCTTTTCTAAATACCAACTCTCCAACATGATTGATATGGATAAAACTGCCGTGTTATGGGCTTAGAATCTCAAATGTCAATTGATCAGATGGGTGTCTCGTCAATCTACATTTCATACACTGGCTACAAAAGTGCATGTGTGACCTGTATTTTGGGGCAGTTTGTCTGGATGGAAGGAAAGCCCCCCCCTCCCCCTCCTCCTCCTCCTCCTCCTCTGATCATCACTAAGGGCAAGAATGATAAGACTGAATGTTTCAGGCAATTATGTTCTTGAAACCGAAAAATCCTGGTGCACACAAGCAGTTATAAGGAAGTGGGTCGATTTAATGCTGCCTCCTGTTTTGTGAGGTGGTCAACGGGGTCTGCTAGTTAATGGGGTTCAGCCAGCACTCACTGCGCTACAGACAGAGAGAAGAATAGATAAAATAATGATTCCTGCAGGAATGACTTCTTATCTCCAGACTGATACTGCAATAAACAAGCCATTCAAGGACCATTTGCGCATAGAAATCAACTACTACATTGAAAATAGAATGGAGAGAAATCAGTGTGGAAACTGAAGCCTAGTTTGCAGGAGGTCATGACTTGAGTGATGAATTCATGGGATACAATCACTGACAGCTGTGTTATCAATCCACTATGAGCAGGCTGCATGGACAAGAAATGCTCATTTAAGGAAAGCTTTATTGCTGGACATGAGAGACTGGGACCAATGGTTCTACAGGAAATGGAGTCACAAGAAATTCAGGCCGGAATTCAGGATTTGGAGAGTTATGACAATGTTCCAGAAGAAAATGACATGGCTGTATTTCTGTATTTGAATAACTGTACAATTTTGTACATGAATAAATATACATTTGTGTGTGTGTGTAATATATATATATATATATATATACTAGCTGATCCGGCCTGTCTTCGCCCAGGCCATGGCGGGGATCTGTCTGTCTGTGTCTACTTGTCTGTCTGTCTGACCCAGCCCGGCTTCACCCAGCTCCTGGTGGGGAGCATCTCATTTAATTCATATAAGTAGTCATATAAGCTCCCGTTCCCGACTATCTGTCTGTCTGACCCAGCCCGGCTTCACCCAGTCCCTGGTGGGGAGCATCTCGTTTAATTAATATAAGTAGTCATATAAGTTCCCGTTCCCGGCTGTCTGTCTGTTTGTCTGTCTGTCTGCCCGTCCGGTCGTCCGTCTCTCCCTCCGTCTATCTCACCCTCTCTATCTATCGGGTCAGATCTATCTATCTATCTATCTCTATCTATCTATCTACCAGCCAGGGGACTTAACCTAAGATATAGCAATGCTACTAAAAGTTATGTCCCTTTATATATTATTTCTTATGTTAGGTCATGTACTTTAATTATTAAATTTTAATAAGTAAATAGCTGATTCTACAATAAAAAACTATGACAGTTGGTTGCACGGGAATGAAAAGAAGATGTGTAGAAAATTTCATCTCAATCGGATGGACCGTTATCGAACGCATCAAATACATCCCTACGCACATACATACATACATTGTGTTTTATAGATATAGATATATATATATATCTCTTCTTCTTCTTCTTCAGCGTTCCGAGCCATTGAGGTTCTTTGCTGCAGATAAAATCCGTCTCCATTTGTCTTTCTGGTTGACCTTCTCTTGCCAGTCGTTGATTCAAAGTGCTTGTAGTTCTGTATATATGCTATCTCTCCACTGTCTTCTTGGTCTACCTCGGGGTCTACGGTAATTTATTTCCTGAGTGTAAGCGAGTTTTGTTTCCCTATTATCTTCCATTCTTTCTATATGCCCCAGCCATTGTAGTCTATTAGCCTTTATGATACCAGTGATTAGCGGGGACTTGAACAGATCATAAATGTCTTTGTTACTTCTTCTTTGCCACTCTCCAATTTGTGTATCCCTAATGGGTCCAAAGATGCGTTTTAAAACTTTGTTCTCAAAGGTTTGTAATACCTTCGTCTCCTTTCTTTGTACTCCAGGTTTTAGAGCCATACACACTATGTGTAGATATCTTGTCCCAGAAGATTGGGCACTACTTGTAGATTTCTTGTCCCAGAAGATTGGGTACTACATGTAGATTTCTTGTCCCAGAAGATTGGGCACTGCATGTAGATCTCTTGTCTCAGGAGATGGGCACTGCATGTCATGTAGATCTCTTGTCCCAGGAGATGAGTGCAGCATGTAGTTCTCTTGCTGTGTGAAATACTACAATAGTTAGTTCCCACTGCCTATGCTTCCATCATATGGATGGGTGCTGGATGTGGCGGATGATCTCCAGATGGATGAATTGGACACAGGACATCTTGCTTATGATTGAGAAGTTTTCCAGAAGGTTGTTATGGGAGCGAGTTTCTGCAAAGGACATGCTACTGAATGAATACTTCCATCATAGGACCCCTGTAACCAATGATTGGGTTATGGGTTAATTTGATATATTTTACAAGGAAAATAACAAGTAAAGGACTCCTTTACATGCCTTAACCCTTTACAGGGCAGACGCTTGTCCGTTTTGTAGCCCTGAACGGGCAAGATTTTTTCAGGTTCTGTAAAAATTTCGGGTCGCGTTAGTAAAAACATAACAAACAAGGTGTTAGTCAACCGATTTTAGTTAAATAAACAACACAATGAAGGGAAAAGCATGCAGAATATGTTACTCACGTGATTGTTGCCGGTAATCCATATATGAACACAAATATTTACGAAATACGGCATGTTTGTGATTTTCCGTCATCTATACAGCAATTCACAAACACATTTTCAGAATCATAATCACTTTCTTTAAAGTCCGACTCACGACTGCTAATGCAAAGTAACGCTTTGCACTGATATCTAGCTCCGATTAATAATCAACTTCGTGCCCTTTAATGTCATTTAAATTGAACAGAGCGAAATCTCGGCTATCACTTGAAGAATCGCCGAAATCCATTTTGAAAAACAGCGTAAAACTCCCAAAAACTATCAAAACAAGTCCGTAAAAGTCTGTTCAAAGTCATTGTAGCGCGTTTACAAATGGCGGCCACGTTGTCATGCTATCGGCGAAAGTGAAAGTAGCCAACGGAAGTGTCGGAAAGCCGAGAGATCGCGTTTTTACAATGCATAATAGTATCGGCCGGAATCGGACGCTACGCTCGTATTTAGAGATCGGCCGGTAACGGACGCTATGCCTTGTAAAGGGTTAAGGCACATTGAACACATGGTGCTAGAGCCATGTCTTATAGAGCAGTCGTCACTGCGCGGGTGATGTGGTCAGTGTCACATCTTTATTTCCTGGCACCCATGTAGGCTGGGGTGACCTTGACACCCAGGTCTATTTTAAACATTTGAATCCAGCAAACAGACAGGATGTAAATACATAACTGCTTGTTGTTCATGTTTATCAGTGTCATTATTGCGGAAAATAAGTAATCTTAATGCTTGCATACTTCATTTATTCACTTGTATGGTTTATATTACTTGCTCTTGAGTTTTACTAATAACTAAACATTGTATTCAAATGTTTATATTTGATCATCACTCAATTTGCAGTTGAACTAGAACATCGTACGACTATTTGCAATGCCTGCTATTAAGAAAAAGTGGATAAAAGCCAGTCAGGATGGTGGGGCTACTACACCTGAAGATGATAATGATGATGTCCTTGGTGACGAAGACAAAGATCATGGAACCACTACTGAAACTGTCAGTTCAGCAACAACAAAACCTAAGAAACGACCAGCTCAGTCATCACCACACCATAATTTATTGCGAGGATTAGACGCAGAAGTCCTGTTAGAAAAGCGAAAACGTTTCACTCCTCCATCAGAATTAAAGCTGTCAGAGTGGTAAGTCAACAAGATTGTTACTCAAACTTGGCCAAACATTTAAATAAATTGTAGGCATTTCTTTTTTAAAAGTCATATTTAATTTAAATTGAAATTGTCAGTGTCCGATGAAGATTTAAAAATATAAATTGTCACCTTTCATGTGTTGTTTTTATTTATTAATTTCTTCAGTCTTAAGCATTTCTTTTATCATGGCAACAACATTGGCTGTCAATATCAGTGGAACAAAGACAACATATGCAATCTTCGCTTGTCCAACAAGCCTCAATGGTCGTAGTTAGGTGTATCTTTCAATCAGTGTCTTACTTAGTGGCAATACATATTATCAAACATTGTAAAAGCAAGAACATGAATGGCAGTTACAGAAAACAAATTTGCTGGAACAATTTTGGGAGCTGATGCAAGTATATTGAAAACATTAGACACCAGCCGAGTATAATCAGCTTTGGACTGTGACATATTGCATGGTCTAATTTGCCTAAAGTTGTAAACTCTGCAGACTATGAAATCAGGTGCTAGAATAATTACACTTGACATAGAAACCACACTTGTCTCTAAATTTGAAACAGCACTGCAACTTGTAACAGATAGAAAAGAAAACAAGATTCTTTAACAAAAGAAACAGAACAATTCAAGACATGTTGATAAACTTGTGCACATTTGAATACACAAGCCAGAAAAAAATGTTAACTGAACTGGACCAGTTTTGTGACAGACTTCAGCAACCCATTAAAAGGGAATTCTAATCTCCATCCAAAATCAGCCCAGTGCTGCAGTCAATTTCAAAGTGAGATAACCTTGAGCAAATTAAAGCTTATTCCTCTCTCCTCCGCCTACAGTCAGATATATTACATCCCATAAAGAAATCAAATTGTGAAACCATGGATGATTCTCTGAGATAATAGGTGGCATAGAGGGCAGCACAAGCAAGAACCAAGATTGTCAGAAACCTGGCTCGCGTCCTCCTCTCACACACTGGCTTCAGACAGATAAATATTATTGGAAGAAATCACTCCACTCTGAGACTGGCAGGAAATGCTTCCTGTACCACTTTTATTACAGTATAACGTATTAAAGAGCCATCTCACCACACGTTCGTTCACTACACAATTCACACCGAACTACACTCTATTACAGACTGCCAAACACTGGGTCTGCCATCGTTACATACAACCATTCATCTCTCGAACAATCAGGCCATTCTCCTGTCTTGCAAAGCTATCACAGTTAGCCAATAGCTAGTCCACAGTCACACACGCCAGTCACATCTATTCGTCAAGCACTATCGCTCTATCATCCAGCCCCGTCTAATCTCAACATGTCTGTGCTCGTCGGTCGTCGCACACATTCTGTCCTGCTGTGTCCAGTCTTCCCCCAGTCACGCGGATCTATCCACGGGCTTCTTGCCTGAACTCTAGTCGCTCGGGCCGTGGCATCTCTGTCCTGCGTAGTTTCCCAGCTAAAAGTCTGTGGGCGCTTGTGACCTGTCTTAAGTCACTGTCTATTGACTAGCTGTCACTCTGTCTTTTCATGCCTGACTTAGGACTTTGACAAAGATGATACAGAACAGCAATCCATAGCACAGAACCATAAATAAGACCACAACCCCAATATGCACTAGATGCATCTTTACATGAATGGCTGTGCTAAACATTCTGTAGAAAATGGAAGTATAGCAATCTACACCATATTAAAAAATTGTACCGAAAAGAAAGCTATCAGTACCAGAAGGGAGATACTCGGACATCTGCACAGAAGTGAAGGTAGGAAGAGCTTCGTTTGCCCAAATAGTGCTCTTTACAGATGATCTGTTTGTTATCTCTGCATTACAAACACCAAGAAAGAAAGACCTCACCAAATTACATGAAATATCCTCTGCCTCACACTTTCAACTGAACCTTGATTTCATGGTTCTGGTTTCCTGTCAAATAAGAAGAAAGGGAGGCAGATAGGCTAGCATAAAAGAGGGGAAATTAACAAGAATAACATATACAACATGATTAAAGCAACCCTCCAACACACCTACCACAATGGAAAATACTCATCCAAGAATTTATGAATCCTATCATAAATCATTACCTTCATAGAATTGAACAAGTAATAATTTTGTGACATCTCTTGGGCCACAGTAGAGTCAGGGATCACTTCTTTGGCAAATTAAAAATTGGTACTACCAATGAATGCCTGTCTAGGAGGAGACAGAATGACTGCTGACTACATACTGCAAGACTACAAGGACCATCATGGATGCTTCTGGCCGACATCAAGAACATATTAAGAAAAACGATATGGCAGTCTGGAAGATTTGCAGTTAACTGTAATGTTTATTGTAAGCATTCATGTTTTAGAATATAAGAAGAAATCATCACTTATTAAATTGTCAGTTTAATATTATTTTTATAAGCCTGCAAGAAATGGCAAACTTCTGGAGTAGTTTGGGCTGACATGTTTGTTATCCTGTTTTAAAGAATATAAAATGTATTGATGCCTTTATTAGAATAGCAAGACTCAGTCAATTTAGTAGAAATACTTCCAAGTTGTGATAGAATAAATATTGATAACATATCAGTTGACAGGTTTTCTAGTAACAAGTTATTTATATTAGTATGACTGAAAGTGTTTCATACATTTCAGGTTAGACAATAACCTAGAGAAGCGCACAGAGGAGACCCTTTATCTACCACATCTGTACAAGTATTATACAGAACTGTGCCAGGCTGATGGGTCTGACATCTTGGATGTTCCAGAATTTAACAGAGTGAGTCATACAGCAAATTACATTGCACTGTTTCGTCTAGCCTGTGCCCCAGTACATCAGGCTTTATCAGATATTTTTGTGGGTGGTTTGTTTGTTCTAGCTATTCTGCCTGCAAGGAAGCAAGTTTTTTTGTCTCACTTCATCTCATCCATATCCATGGATCTGTCTGGCACAAGAAACTCTGCCATTAGTTAGCCATGCTACTGTAAGCATAGCTATCGTGATCAATGGGACACACAAATCTATTTGCTGCTACTAGGTAGAGACATGGAGGGGAATGTTCTTTCTCCTGTTGCATTTAACTCATAAGAGTATTAACCTGAACTATCACTGCATTTAGTGGAGGAGTGGGAGATTTGTTATAGTTTTTGTGACAATCTGTTAAATTGTCAAAACCTGTTATATATCACAGGTGTGGATTTTTTTTTCAAAATATGAACAGGATGATATACTTTCCCCTAATCATAGGGTAGTGAATTGACCATCAAGCCATCTCAGATCAGAGCAAAAAACTAAGGATCCATGTGTATGCAGCACATTAAAAAGACCTGAAGATTATAAAATGGTAAAGAGTAGCGAGCCCTATCTTCATTTTAATTTTGAGTATTTACAAATGATACTGCCACAGTAGATAGGCCTTGAAATTCAAAATCTAATGGTACCTCAATGATGCCTGTATGTCACTTATAAGTGAAGATATTCACATCTTTGTGAAGGTGAGACGAGTTGCAATTTCTCATTCTATTCACCCGTAATGAGAGCTCTCTAGTGTGTCCCTTTCCTCCAATCAGCGACACTCGCTAGTATCTGTACGTCTATGTGTGCGAGATTGTCTCAAACAGTCATATGAAAACTGACTTCAAAAATATGTTCCGTCATGTTAAATGATTACAAAATAGTACAAGTATACAAATTAATTATTAATAATCTTTAAACTTGTGTTCTATTTAACTTTAGTAGGTCAAATCGCACGTTTTATATGTTGAAAAGTGTAGAGCAAACGATATGCATCGACCGTCATGACAATGCTTGTTCTGCAAAGATATTTATAAAGTAAAGCCGCCGTTTTGGGTTTTATGATCGTAACATTTTCGCCTGTTTTTCAACCACAATTAAAGCAAGTTTAGCGATGAATCTTTCCAAATTTCTGAAAAATTTGATGCAGAATTCGAAGACCCATATACAATTGATGGTTTTCTATTGCAAGCGTCAGAAAAAAGTTATTTACGGTCCAATCTGCCGTTTTCATTTTTCTCCGCGTGCGAGGTTGGTCTCAACCAAACGGGTCATAGACGGATTATGAAAACTGACTTCAAAAATATGTTCTGTCATGTTAAATGATTAAAAGATAGTACAAGTATACAAATAAATTATTCATAATCTTTAAACTTGTGTTCTCTTTAACTTTTGTAGGTCAGATTGCACGTTTTGAGTGTTGAAAAGCGAAAGTGTAATTAACATGCCACAGCGATCGATACGCGCATGCGCAGTCACCGTGGCACATAGCCATGCGCTTACTCATTCACAAAGAAACGCTTCGCCGAAAATATTCAATATTATATTGTTTCTCATCCACCCTGCATCGATTCAAGTGATGAAACTTTCCAGATATATTTTAAAATGTATGCAGAATTCAAAAATACATCTATCATTGATGTAATTCTATCTGCAACACCAGAAGAGTGTTACAAAGCGCACATGCCAGTCCGATATTATCCGATTAATATATGCACAAAGAGCAAAAACACATTTTCGCCGAAAATGTTGTTTACATCCACCCTGCAGCGATTAAAGCGATGAAACTTTCCAGATATATTTTAAATTGTATGCAGAATTCAAAAATACATCTATCATTGATATAATTCTATCTGCAACACCAGAATAGTGTTACAAAGTGCACATGCCAGTCCGATATATATGCGCAAAGAGCAAAATAATACACATCTTCGCAGAAAATGTTGTTTACATCCACCCTGCAGCGATTAAAGCGATGAAACTTTCCAGATATATTTTAAATTGTATGCAGAATTCAAAAATACATCTATCATTGATAGCAATTCGATTAGAACACCAAAATAAAATTAATTACGGTAAGTATGAAATATAATGAATATTTATATAAAAGGTCACGATGATGTCAACCAATCGCTGTGCTCAGAATATTGGGCATACCTTTCCCGGGACACCCCGGATGACGTGTGTTCTTGTCACGTGAGATGTGAATGAATGAACGACGTCGAAAGAATGCATGGTATATTAGACAGCGTTTTCCAGGACGAGATTTTCAATGGCGATTTGACTCCGTACAGGACTTTTGTTTTTACTTCGGGTAATGGCACGATGGAACACGCTATAGATGACTTCAAAATGCTTAAACTTACCCATGCAAATATTGTTACCATGTTTGTTTCTGATATACACACATTTGGATCCTGGGGGTTGCTGCAGAGTTTATGCACTGTACCAAAATTCTCCTTGCATGATCTGTTGTAGTAGACTGGAGCACTGAGTAAAGAGGATGATTTATTGCTGTCAGCAGTGTCAGTCCTTTCACATAACGGGGTTTTTGTTCTGGGTTTTGTTCTTTTATACATCAGCTGTGTTAAATTACTGAAATTAAATATATTTTTTAATGAATGTTTTATGTCTGCAACCTATGAATGACTGACTGACTGGCACCTTGGCACCTTGCCGTCTTGACAGACGTTGATTAGTAAAATGGAGTTATACCTCTCCATAATACAAAGCCTGGGCTGAATTTAGAGACCATGTGTTGCCCATGCAGCATGATCCCTCTCTCGACCTGTCTAGTGTACTCCAGAGGAAAGGTAACACCAGTATGTCTGGAACAAGACCAGCTGCAGAAGCTGCCGGATCAGCAAAGCAATGCTCTAACTGTCCGCCTGTCAGAGCTTCAATCCTAGACCAGTTGCCAACCAAAGCTTAGGGCCTGGTCTGCCCTGCCATGACATTGTCTTTAGGTTGCATTTCCTCGCACTAGGATAAGGCTTGTACCCTCCCAATTGGGCTCCTCCGCCCGAAGCCATTGGCACAATGTGGGGTGTTGGGTTTCTGCAAGCTGTACAGCATATTTAAATGATTATACATACCCTGTTTTTCCAAATCAGTAATGGTCATTTCTATGAAAGGTTAGTTTAGTATATAAAACAAGGTGTGGGATTGCTGAGATATTATAGCCCATGCTCAGAAGTTAGCAGGTTTGAATCCCAGCAAAGTGCTGGACATTTTTACAAGCATAATTGATTTCTGATATCACATCTCTTGAACATTGAGATTAGATACCTAGCTTTCCCGAATAAGGATGAACAATTGTGTCCTGTGTGCTTATCGCGCATGAAGCACATAAGAAGCCAATTGTACTCACATTCCACTGCAATTGAAAATGTGCATAAAGTAGGCTGCAAGGTCACTGCCCTGACAAAATTGTTACAGTTAGGGGATATCCACTACTTTGGATGGAATTTGTCTTGATGAAGTAATCTTTACGCAAATACAAATGCATTCTGAAATCAGACATACTGACCTCTGAAGTGCCCCATTTAAGTGTGGTTTTCGCTTAGAAGAGAGATGAGGAAGAAAAAGAAACAAAACCAGCACATTCTATAGGTGAAAGTGTTTTATTGTTTTGAAATTTATGTAAATGTGTGTGTGTGTGTTTTTATTATTATTATTTAAAAAAAAACATTTGGATATTTCAATAAAATATTTAATATGAGCACCCATATGGATTTTCAATGTTTTTGCAGATATTCACTGAAACCAAATAGTGTATTGTCATGTACATAATTTTTTAATGAATAAAAAAGATTTTGACTGCAGCAGGATATGACAATATAAAATGAAATCAGTGTGTTAGTATCCTGCAGAGTTAGAAACAGCACAAACTCCTGTACAAACATACCTTACAAGGATCTCAAGTCAGTATAACATGTGTGACATGTTTTAACATATTTATTACTACTTTTCTTAGTCATATCATTTGTAAGCTTAGAAATATCTAATGGTAGTGAAAATGTGGTTTCTGGGCATAATGGAAAAAATACCATGGGCAGACAGGAAAACCAATGAGCAAATCCTGCAGGAAACAAATGACAATCGTAAAGTAATTCAAGAGATTAAACGTAGACCGTCAAGATTTTTTGGGTACTTTATGAGTCGAAATAAGCTGAAAAATTTTGTGACAGCTAGCAAACTTGATGGGTGAAGAGGAAAGGGAAGGCAAAGAGATAAATATCTGGAGAGCCTGGCCACATGACATCATCCAGACTAGAACACTGACCTGACTCATTACTGGTGAGATGGCAAACCATGATCTCCTACACTTAGTTGTTAGCACATGATGTTTAGTTTAGTTTAGTCGATGGATCAACATCACGGCACACGGGTGCAACCCATAAGTGCTCCGTTCTCCTCCTAACTCAAACCTGAGTCTGGAGAAACTCAGCTCAGTGCACGAACTCCGTAGCACCGGCGAGGATCCTGAAATACTTTGGGTAGATTTTTAACTCGAAATTTTGCCCGGGCAGCGCCGTTAGGCTACTCTTTTTCGATTTCCAACTGCCAAGGGATTTTTTACGTGCACAACAATACACACGGGCGTCCGATCTCACTACCCAGAGACCAGGGGAAATTTTATTACTAGAAGTCCACGAGAAAAAATCCCGGTCATCACCGGGGCTTGAACCCGGGACCTCCAGCATTCGAGGCGGACACCATACCTCGAGACCACACAGCCCCCTCAGCACATGATGATGATGATATAATTGTTCATTTTCCTAATATATCTCCCCATGTATTCATATGTGGGATACCCATGAGTGCTAACCTGATCAAAAATGCACGCAGAAGTCGGATGAGTTGACCCAAGAGTTTCGGCCCACGGGTGCATAATAACTCAACGCAATCACATCTGGAAAAAAAACACTCCGGATGAACGCAAAGAAGAAGATGATGTGGGATATATTTATGTAATCTGTGACTTCTGTTCACCTGATTTGAGGTCCTTGTAAGGTATGTGCTTGTTGTTTCTCTGCAGGATCTTAACATAGCTTTTATTTCATTTTACATGTTTTTAATAGTGAGCCTGTTGTTATTTCATTAAACATTAGGAATAACATGAAACAGCATCTGAGTAATGTCAGCTTAGAAGCTGACTGAATACTTGTATTTAAGTGATGCTAGCATTTGCATGATGTTTCAATATTTTCCAGATGGTGAAGGAGAAGTTTGGAAAAGCCTTTGGAGTCAAGGAAACTTCAGTGTACAAGACCCTCATTAAGGAGAGAAAAATCAACCAGGAGAAGAAAAAGACTGGATCAGGCATTAAACTGAAGGAAATTGTTCATGAGGCCATAAACCACTTTGGGAATCCCGTATCCTTTGTTTTGTGAGATAGCAACTTTGCTTCATTCCAGTTTAAATGGCTACAAGTAATACCATGGCAGTTAGTGTTGTTGCCAGTCTTAGTGGGACCCACAAGGAAGGCAAACAATAGAACACTGTCACCTACACATATATTGGCAGCAAACAGCAGCCATAAGAATCGATAACCTGGTAGGAACATTTCAATGTATAAAGGACGTCAGACAAAGGTTGTGTATTGTCTCCTGATTTGTTCTCATTGTACAGTGAACATATAATGAGATCTACAGAAAATGTGTCAGGGATCCTGGTTGGTGGACATAATATAAATAACTTACGTTACTGCTGATGACATCGTCTTGACAGCAAGTCAGAATGATCTACAGGAAATGATAGATACAGTGGTTGTAGAAAGTGAAAAAAATGGGCCTTGGTTTGAATAATAGAAGGACAAAAGTCATGGTGATATCAAAGAAACAGACTGCCTAAATGTGCAATTAAAGTATATATTGCACTACATTCTAAATAGGCTGTCTAGATAGCACATTTCTATATCACTGTCACTTGTAGTTTGTATTAAACCACATTTTTATGTCACAGATGCCACAAATTGGACATTGTTGTATCACTTTCACAGAAAACTGGAACATAATAGCATATTTCAGAAACTGAAATACTTTGGTCATATCAAACTCACATTGATTTAGAAAGAACAGTACAGGTTGGCACAGTAGCTGGAAAATGTGGTGAGGATCACCTAACATGATGGGAGAAAGACATTAAAGATACACTGGGCACGAAAATGCATGACGAAATAACTGGTGAAAGATCAAGCCTTTCCAGCAGGATGTGATGAGAGTGACATTTTGTAAAGTACTTGCTCCATGATTATGTCGCATAATACTGTTACAAATACCAAGTCCCCAGGAATGCTAACCTGGTTTTTAAAAAAACGCACGCAAAAGTCGGATGTGTTGACCTAAGGGTTTTGGCCCAACGGTGCATAACGAGACACATCGCAATTACGTCTTAAAAAACACTCCAGATGAACGCAGCAGAAGAAGAAGATACCAAATATTGAACCACATCTTTATATCGCTGTCACACATACAACAAATTGGGCCACATCTTTTTATCACTGTCACACATTCAACATAAGGGTCACAGCTTTATATAGTCACATTCAACATATTGGACCACATCTTTACATCACTTACACTTCAACATATTGGACCACATCTTTATATCACTGTCATACATAAACAAATTGGACCACATCTTTACATCACTGTTGCACATTCAACATATTGGACCACATCTTTACATCACTTACACTTCAACATATTGGACCACATCTTTATATCACTGTCATACATACAACAAATTGGACCACATCTTTACATCACTGTTGCACATTCAACATATTGGACCACATCTTTATATCACTGTCACTCATACAACAAATTGGACCACATCTTTACATCACTGTTGCACATTCAACATATTGGACCACATCTTTATATCACTTACACTTCAACATATTGGACCACATCTTTACATCACTGTTGCACATTCAACATATTGGACATCTTTACATCACTTGTCATACATACAACAAATTGGACCACATCTTTACATCACTGTTGCACATTCAACATATTGGACCACATCTTTTTATCACTGTCACTCATACAACAAATTGGACCACATCTTTACATCACTGTTGCACATTCAACATATTGGACCACATCTTTATATCACTTACACTTCAACATATTGGACCACATCTTTATATCACTGTTGCACATTCAACATATTGGACCACATCTTTATATCACTTACACTTCAACATATTGGACCACATCTTTATATCACTGTCATACATACAACAAATTGGGCCACATTTTTATATCACTCACACATTCAACATAAGGCCACATCTTTATATCACTGTCACACATTCAACATATTGGACCATATCTTGTATTACTGTCACACATTCAGCAAATTGGACCACATCTTGTATTACTGTCACACATTCAGCAAATTGGACCACATCTTTATATCACTGTCACACATACAACATATTGGACCACATCTTTATATCACTGTCACACATTCAACATATTGGGCCACATCTTTATATCACTATCACACATACAACATATTGCACCACATCTTTATATCACTGTCACACATTCAACATATTGGACCACATCTTTATATCACTGTCACACATTCAACATATTGGACCACATCTTTATATCACTGTCACACATTCAACATATTGGACCACATCTTTATATCACTGTCACATGCAACATATTGGACAACATCTTTATATCACTGTCACACATTCAACATATTGGACCACATCTTTATATCACTGTCACACATTCAACATATTGGACCACATCTTTATATCACTGTCACACATTCAACATATTGGACCTACATCTTTATATCACTGTCACACATTCAACATATTGGACCACATCTTTATATCACTGTCACACATTCAACATATTGGACCACATCTTTATATCACTGTCACACATGCAACATATTGGACCACATTTTTTTTTATATGTCACTGATACCACACATAGGCCAATGTTTAAAATGTCTTTCACTGATGCCACACACTGGTAACTTCACCAGTTATCTCCTTAACCATCCTCAAGTGGAGTGGTGTGAGATTCTTTGCCCTAAAGCAGTATATAGGAAGCAAGTATCCTGCCTTGCAGATTGATCTTAGGCCAAAATTACTTAAGAGAACATTGGAGATGGGTGTGCAGTATGGACAGATTGATTTGGTAAATATATATTTGTGTCTGTTGTGATAACTCTGAACTCATTTACTTTTTTAGCACTCATTTTCATTTTAAACTGCCAATTCTAATGACATGTTTATCTTATAAAACTTTGTTTAAATGGATGGACTATGGCATCTTATGAATTTTCAAATTTGTATTGGACTACATTCTAAATAACTGCCATAGATAGCACGTTTCTATATCGTTGCCACAGACACCATGTATAGCATAAGATGGGAGTCTCCATGGCGAAGTGGTTAAGCTGTCAGCCTTGCGCTCCGAAGGTTGTGTGTTTGATTCAGGGCTCTGCATCTTTCGGTTCATGGGTGCTTTTTTCTCGGGGACTCCTGGGGGTCATCACTGGAGCTACGGAGTTTGTGCTTTGTGTGGCGCTTTCGGCAGGCTACCATGTAGAAAGAGACCGAGCCATATGGGGTAAACCCGGTGAAATGAAGTCAATCCTCTCAACTTTTAAGACTGTAAGGATGAGAGGGAAAATGTGTGTTGGACAGTGCATATTTTGTTTCTTTTGTCACATTGATTCTTTAATCTTGGTTCAGCAGATAGGAGGGTTGAGACTTAGTGAGGTATGGGATGATGGGATTGAGAGTGAAATAATGACAAAAAATTATGAGTTTAAAAAAAATTTTGAATGTTAAACTCTTGAATATTTTGACTCGCTAGATGGCAAGGACACTCTACATTTCATAGTCAGCATTACTGTCTTTTTCTTAATGTGGCTGTTGTGTCTTTGGTGTTAACATTGTCAAAGGCGTTTTCATGATAAACTTAACTGTTGTTTTGGAGTTTCTATAGCTCCATACATCTTGTGTGTGTTCCGAGTCATAGGGACCCCGTTTTTTCCCTACTGGCTGTGCAGAGTACACTCCTACAGAACACTGGCAGTTGATTGTTTCATCAACATGTGAGAAGTGATGCAGCTGATTATAATGTGAAAGTACTTGATGCAACTTGAAGAAAATCCAGGTCTACTGACTAGAGGGGTAAACCTCTTACCAAACTGACAGGCTGCATACTGCTTGATTAATCCAGGGGAAAATTGAACAACTTGGGTGGCAAGTTCATTTACTTATTTTCTCATTTGGTCAACTATAAGCTCACCTTGGTGGTAAATGTTTCATGGATGATGCAGAGGTTGAACGTAAGGTGCGAGTTTGGCTGAGACATCAGAGCAGTTATTTCTGTGCTGCAAGTTTCATAGTACTGGTACAATGCTGAGGGGATTGCATTGAGAAATGAGGAAATACAACTTCAGCAATATTTTATGTTCAAGTTTGTATCTCATTGATTTTTTAAAATATTCGGCTGTAACTCACTGACATAAGCCTCTTTTTCATGTATGGAATACACATATTGCATTACCCATAAAGGAACACGCACTGTTTGTAAATTGCAGTTAAAAATAGGTGGTAATTGATTTAAGAACATAGTTTTGAATATATTGAGACATTAATTTTTACTTTGATGGAAAACGTTCACGTCAATATTAACAATGGCAACTTTGTTCTACTCAGGTGAAGGGAATAGGCATGGCAGGCTTTTATAAACTGCCCGGAGGAGAACCACCACCCAAGACGAAGCCCAAGTCTAAGAAGGTATGTAGATGCATGTACAGCAACATGAAATGCTTGCATTCAGTTTTACTAGTCATAGCTGAGATAGTGGCCATAGGTGACAATAGATGTTTAGTCATAGCTGAGATGGTGGCTATAGAGGCAGCTGACAATAGATGTTTAAATATTGAGCACAACCCACTACTGGCAACGCCGATCGCATTCTGGTATGAACCTAAGGCCTATCCACGTCAATATGGAAGCACTATACTCGAGTTTCGCCCTCGTTTGAGCTCATCAGTAGTGCATATCCCTGACCGGATCCTGATCGTTCGGGTCCAATCGATTAATGGACATCGGTCGCGGCGATTGGGCAATCTTGAGCATAGCCTACGATGGGTAGCGTTGTGATGTTCTGTTGTGATAATTTGGTGTGTCCAGTGTGTGCTGCGTGGTTACACACCCGCTTCACACGCGTGATCCGGGACTGTTTCCGGATCCGGTCAGGGATATGCACTACTGATGAGCTCAAACGAGGGCGAAACTCGAGTATAGTGCTTCCATATTGACGTGGATAGGCCTTAGGTTCATACCAGAATGCGATCGGCGTTGCCAGTAGTGGGTTGTGCTCAATATTTAAATTTCAAATCCTGAAACAACCACATAATCAATAGATGTTTAGTCATAGCTGAGATGGTGGCTATAAGGGAGCTGACCATGGATGTTTAGTCGCAGCTAAGATGGTGGCTATAGGGGCAGCTGACAGTGAATGTTTAGTCATAGCTGAGATGGTGGCTATAGGGGCAGCTGACAGTGAATGTTTAGTCATAGCTGAGATGGTGGCTATAGGGGCAGCTGACAGTGAATGTTTAGTCATAGCTGAGATGGTGGCTATAGGGGCAGCTGACAGTGAATGTTTAGTCATAGCTGAGATGGTGGCTATAGGGGCAGCTGACAGTGAATGTTTAGTCATAGCTGAGATGGTGGCTATAGAGGCAGCTGACAGTGAATGATTAGTCATACCTGAGATGGTGGATATAGAGGCAGCTGATAGTGAATGTTTAGTCATAGTTGAGATGGTGGCTACAGAGGCAGCTGACAGTGAATGTTTAGTCATAGTTGAGATGGTGGCTATAAGGGAGCTGACCATGGATGTTTAGTCACAGCTGAGATGGTGGCTATAGGGGCAGCTGACAGTGAATGTTTAGTCACAGCTGAGATGGTGGCTACAGAGGCAGCTGATAGTGAATGTTTAGTCATAGTTGAGATGGTGGCTATAGAGGCAGCTGATAGTGAATGTTTAGTCATAGTTGAGGTGGTGGCTACAGAGGCAGCTGATAGTGAATGTTTAGTCATAGTTGAGATGGTGGCTATAAAGGCAGCTGATAGTGAATGTTTAGTCATAGTTGAGGTGGTGGCTATAGAGGCAGCTGATAGTGAATGTTTAGTCATAGCTGAGATGGCGGCTATAGAGGCAGCTGACAGTGGATGTTAAGTCATAGTTGAGATGGTGGCTATAAGGGAGCTGACCATGGATGTTTAGTCACAGTTGAGATGGTGGCTATAAGGGAGCTGACCATGGATGTTTAGTCATAGTTGAGATGGTAGCTATAGAGGCAGCTGACAGTGAATGTTTAGTCATAGTTGAGATGGTAGCTACAGAGGTAGCTGACAGTGAATGTTTAGTCATAGTTGAGATGGTGGCTATAAGGGAGCTGACCATGGATGTTTAGTCACAGTTGAGATGGTGGCTGTAAGGCAGCTGACAGTGAATGTTTAGTCACAGTTGAGATGGTGGCTGTAAGGGAGCTGACCATGGATGTTTAGTCACAGCTGAGATGGTGGCTGTAAGGGAGCTGACCATGGATGTTTAGTCACAGTTGAGATGGTGGCTGTAAGGGAGCTGACCATGGATGTTTAGTCACAGTTGAGATGGTGGCTTTAAGGGAGCTGACCATGGATGTTTAGTCACAGTTGAGATGGTGGCTATAGAGGCAGCTGACAGTGAATGTTTAGTCACAGCTGAGATGGTGGCTATAAGGGAGCTGACCATGGATGTTTAGTCACAGCTGAGATGGTGGCTATAGAGGCAGCTGATAGTGAATGTTTAGTCACAGCTGAGATGGTGGCTATAAGGGAGCTGACCATGGATGTTTAGTCACAGCTGAGATGGTGACTATAAGGGAGCTGACCATGAATGTTTAGTCACAGCTGAGATTGTGGCTACAGAGGCAGCTGACCGTGAATGTTTAGTCACAGCTGAGATGGTGGCTATAGAGGCAGCTGATAGTGAATGTTTAGTCACAGCTGAGATGGTGGCTATAGAGACAGCTGACAGTGAATGTTTAGTCATAGTTGAGATGGTGGCTATAGAGCCAGCTGACAGTGAATGTTTAGCCATACCTGAGATGGTGGCTATAGAGGCAGCTGACAGTGAATGTTTAGTCATTTCTGTTATAGTATCTGTAATACGGAGGGCTGACAGTGTCAGTCATAGCTGAGACATTGACTGCATAGAGATAGCTGACAGTGAATGTTTAGGATTGTTGATTTATTTGTTGGTTTCTAGTACTGTATCATTGGCTTTAAGCAGCAGTCTAGTGCTGTTATGGTGCTGTTATTTCAGTTACATTTCATGATAATCATCATCATGTGCTGTGCTAATAAGTATTAGTGATTATGGTTTACATGTCACATGATCACCAGTCTTTGACCAGGTCTGTGTTTTTGTCCTGATTATGCCATGTGGCCAAGTATTTATTTCTTTACCTTCCTCTTGCTCTTTCCTCAACAATTTTGCCAGTTGTCACTAAGTTTTCAAATTTATTTCTTCTCATAATGTGCTCATAAAATCTTGGCTGTGTCTAATTTTTCTAATCAATTTATTGTTTTAATTTATTTTTCTATGGCCTTGTCATTTGTTTTTCTATCCATCCATGGTATTCTTTGCACTTTCCTCAGAAACCATATTTCTGCTGCCATTAGATGTATCTCAGCTTGTCTGCTTATTGTCCGTGTGTCACATGCACACAACAGTCTCGGGTCTATATAACACTTCAACACTGTCTCTCACCACAGTCAACTACTTTTTAGTGGTCACTATGTTTTACATTTGCAAAAGGCTACCTTTGCCATGGCGATTCTCGTTTTTATTTCTATAAGATACCTGCATTCTCTGCGTGGTATTTTGTAATTGTTTCCGTGAACCAGCAGTTTTATTTAACTTTGTTAAGAAAGGCTGTCTAATTGTTTTTTCTAGTATAATGGTTCTCAATCATTGTTAAGCTGGACCACTTCACCAGCTTCCTCCATTCATCCATAGTTTACAAATACTCACTGCTTTCTAAAATAACTAAATATGATAACAACTTGAAACCAGTTTATTTGTATACATACATTGTCCCTTTATTTCTTAACATAATTTCCACCAATATTGATGCACTTATCCCATAGTTTTATCAGTTCTTCCAAACCGACTGCATAGATCTATGTGCCCTTTTCTCATTTACCTGCCATCCCACCCCACAGAACTGTGTGACTTACTTATTGACTCGCCTTCGTAACTTTTTCTATCCAACTGCATGCTATACTGGAAATCGCTAGGGGCTAAGTCCACTGAAAACCCACCTTGGCGGGAGACATTTCGCGAATGACATGAAGTTGAAAGTGAAGTGAAAATGTGGTTTAGAAAACAGAGCACGCAGTTCTATGCAGCCGGCTTGGGAGAACTGATAAAACGATGGGATAAGTTTATCAATTTTGATGGAAATTATGTTGAGAAATAAAGGGACAATGTATGTATACAAGTAAACTGGTTTCAAGTTGTTATCATATTTAGTTATTTTTCTACAGCCATTTGTAACTTACTTATTAGCTTACCCTTGTATTAATGATACTCACAGATGTTTCTTACTTCCATCTTCTGCTCTACAGTTCCATTTTATTTTTAAGAAATATGTTAGAAATGTCATGTGCCCTAAAGATATGAACCTGAATTTGGAAAAGCTGAGAAGTATGAAGTTGTAGGATTTGGATCGCCTGGGCTTTCATTTAAGATTAACATCATTGCACTCCAGATAGTCCGTAAGTGCTCCAATCTCCTCTGTAGTAAAAACATCAGCTAACAGCACTAACTGGCAAGATGTTTGATTGACGAGCCTCCTTGCATGCTTGGTGTTGTGCTCTATACCTATCTTCAATCCCAGTGCTTTATTCTAACTGTTGGTGCTGATTCATTCAGTTAAAAGTCCTCATTTCTGCCAGACTCAAAGGATATTCAAGATGTTCGTTCATTTCATTGGATGACCTTCTGATACAGCCAGCCTATCCACTCTTTCATTGCCCACAATGCCCAAATGTTCCACCTTTGAGGACAAACATAATTTCAAAAACTGTTTATCTCTTCGGGAATTCAGTCTTATATCTGCACCTGAAATCTGCCTCAACTTTTTGGATCATACTCGATGAATTACTTAGCATTGGGTGTATTTTTGTGCCTTAAAGTAATGCCACTGCTACTGCCAATACTTCCATTGCCATACTGCTTGTGGTCGTAACAATTATGCCATCAGCATGCTGAAAAAGCCAATGAACACACAACTTTGATGCCGAACAATCGACCTGTCTGTATATAATTGCATACTCATCATCACAGTTGTCATTAATGCAGACATTGACCTCTACATCTACTGCTGCAGGATTCCACGTGTGCATATCTTGTTAATCTTGTAAGGACAGAAGAGATGTCTCTAAACGTTGGGGGAACTGGTGTCCATTCTTTCTCACATACAAGTGGACAATGTCCTCAGCCTGATCTAGCCATAATTACCCCTCTTCAGCTTGTTTCCTGTCCTTCTGTTGAACACTTCATGCAGTGGCTGCTCCATCTTGGCACTTGGTTAGATATGCATATGCCCTACTCGTCCTTATTCTGTGTCCTAAGTTAGGGAAATCAAGAAGAGATCTTGTAGAGCTCAGGGTGTGTCTCTGGTGCATTTTTATGTCCAGTCTCACAATTTGTATCTAGCTGGCAATAAGGCATTGAAAAAGGCTGTTTGCTTTTCTTATTTTACTTATTTATACTAAAATACCAGGCTGGTGCCTTATGTTTCCTCAACACTTTAGGGTAGAAGGAGAATACAAGTGATTACAACCCGTCTAACCCAGACAACGTGGTTAGTGATGTCTGGTAAGGCAAGGAAGTTTCATCTCATGGCAGTACAATCAAAATCCCAAACCTGAACACTTTATGGCCTCTGCTTGGGCAAGTGGCCTTTGTTTCCTTTGTCCTTGCAGAAACTATCCCAGCACTTGTACTAAGTGCTGCATCTATAGTTTTTTCATTTGTTTTAGAGTAGCAGCAAAGAAACTCACTATGTTTTTCTGTCTGTCTGTGATCTACTCCCATATGGATAGTGACTTTTCAGGTCATTTTTATTTTGATCTATACGTGTAGAGGATGGTTAACAGTTTTCAATAGAGCCAAATACATTACCTGGACTACAGGTCCGCGTGGCCGAATGGGTAAGAACGCGTGTTCTTAAACATCCAGTGGGCTGATGCCGAGGTTAGTGGTTCAACCCCTACACCGAACAGCTGGACTAAAATGTTGACCTGTCGTCCTTGACTTGGGGACATAAATTACAAGTATCTCTGAAGTCGAAGTGGGTTCGCCTGATGGCGAAATTATCATAACAGATATATTCTGTTATGATAATTTGGCCGTGTCCAGCTTGTGCCGCGTGGTTACATACCCGCTCCACACACCAGTGATCCGGGGCTTGTTTCCGGATCCAGTCAGGGATATGCACTACTGACAAGCTCAAACGAGAGCGAAACTCGAGTATAGTGCTTCCACATTGACGTGGATAGGCCTTAGGTTCATACCAGAATACGATCAGCGTTGCCAGTGGTGGGTTGTGCTCAATATTTAAATTTCAAACCCCGAAATAACCAAATAAATCAATTGTATTTATGACTACCTCTGGAACTAGTCATAATCATCATCATCATCTTCCACTTCTGCCGTCAAGCATCGTGGGGAGAAATAATTTGCTCTCCAGCGCCTGATGGGCGGCACTGAATAGTGTCATTCCGTGTGACTACAATATCT
This sequence comes from Cepaea nemoralis, assembly GCA_014155875.1. Lineage (NCBI taxonomy): Eukaryota > Metazoa > Mollusca > Gastropoda > Stylommatophora > Helicidae > Cepaea > Cepaea nemoralis. Next base: position 111,126 of record JACEFZ010028321.1, read on the forward strand.
TTGATGTCGTCAATCCATTTTCTTTTTGGGCGTCCTCTTGGTCTCATCGCAGATGATCTTTGATGTAAGGCCAGTGATGGTAGTTGATGGTGTTGCTTCTAACGGCATGGCCAAACCACTTGATCTTTTGTCTTTCAATAAATGTGGCACAAGGTGTTGATCCCACTGTCTGTCTCATAACAGCATTTCTTACTCGGTCTCGGATTGTTAAGTTGGCAGCTCTCCTCAGGCATCTCATCTTGCAGGTGTTGATTTTGCGAATTTGTGATTTGGATAAAGTCCAAGTTTGAGATTGGTAGCATAGAGTTGGTGTGAATATGCCGTTTATTATCTGTCGTTTTGCGGACATGGGTATATACATAATGGGATATCGGAAAATAAAATGCACATGCCTCAGTGTGCGTATTTTGAGGATATTTCTAACAGTTTATATTTCCTGACAATTAGCATTTGCGTGAGAGTGGGTTACCTAAGAATTGTCAATTTTTAGGACGAAGGAAATGAGAAGAATGCAGATGATACTAGTGACAGCAAGGCTCCTGAAAGTGCAGAGGAAGACAAACCAGAAGACTCAACAGAAAATGGAGAGAAAAAGGAAACAAGCGAAGAAGCCAAACAGAAGAAAAAGCACAAACACAGTAAGTGGCCTCGCCTACACTTTTCTAGACATTTGACAACTGTTTTTGTTTTTATTTTTCATTTATACTTATACAATTTTCAATGTGTGTTTTCAGTTCTTCTTTTTCTACATTCATCCGGAGTGTTTTTTTTTTCAGATGTAATTGCGGTGTGTCTAAGTTAGGCGCCCTTGGGCCGAGACCCTTAGGCCAACACATCCGACTTTAGTGCGCGTTTTTTACTTTTAACCAGGTTAACATTCCTGGGATGTTTTCAGTTCGATTTCAGGTGATTTTGGGACTTTATCCATTTGTGAAATGCAGAAACTGATTGCTGAATTATATTTTAATTTCAAAATTGGGTTATATTAGTTTCAGACAATAATTACGACCACTTGGATAATTCCAATTTCTGTTAATTAATGTTTGTTTCTGTAATTCATTTCACAGCCGGCTTCGTGGCTTAGAGGTTATGACTTTTCTCCGTAATCTCGTATACTCTCGTGGGTTAACGTGATGACGGTAAGAATCAGCGGTGGTTCGAATCGCATCGATAACTTACGGGGTATGTGAGCCGGCCGCTCAAAAAGCAATGGCAAACTACTGAGCGTAATCTTGCCAAGAAATCAACATACAGCTGAAAGATGCTGGTGTTGACAGCTATGTCCTGTAAAGGATATGCAAAAAAAAAAAAAAATTCAATTCACTGCTCCCCCAAATTAAGGAATAGCAGTTGGTATCATAATGCCACATATCAGTCACTGACACATAGCAGACTGAGAAAGGCTGAAGGGAGCTTCCCTAAAAGATGCACCGAATGGTACAATTATAGAGTGCGCAGGGAAACTAGGGAAGCGTCACGGAAAACGTCACTGAGGAGGACTTGGGCTGCCGTCCTGTTCGGACGCAGCATGTCTTTTAAGCATGGCTAACAGTCTGTTATGCCGCTCTTTGTGTTAATCCAGTGTGTGTTCTAAAGTTTCTGTGGAGCGATTGAGTGTAGTCGACATGTGAGTAATTCAGTTGACATATTAAAGTATTATTAATTTGCGAGAGGAAAGTCGTTGTGGAGTTTTGTTCCAGTGGCTGTTTTGATCTTCAGTTAAACAAGGAGAACTCGAAGGTATTCATATTATTATTCATATTATGTCAAACCCTAGACGCATCGGTAGTCTTCCTTGACATCACTTCGTGACAAATGGGGTCTTGTACCGGTAGTAATGATTACAAACTCGTGATTTATTATCAATTTACGATATATTTGCAGTAATTTAACGAATCGAGCCATATACAAATGAAGGCCAAGGTCACATGCAGATTTTTATCATGACGCCATCATATATAATTTACTATATGTGGAATAATCTCAAACCAAGTAACCAAATTTTTGAGCAGTGGTGATGACATCATCATTTTGGTCATACACAAAACATCCGGAAAGGAAAGTATGAAGATCTTACGATTTTAGTTCAAAGAACTGTTCTATTTGATCGCATTTGTCTGATGTATCGAGTAATGAAAATTCAAATTAAGAACATACGATGATGAAGATTCAATACCAGTATTTACTAAGTACATTTGCGTGAACAAACAACAAATTGACAGCACTACCAGAATTTACGCAAGTGATTATATGTATCTACATAAACATTTTATATTCCAGCGACACGAACATCATATCAGAACATTAGCTAGCATGTCGTCAAGACTTATTCTGAAGATACAATATATTTATTCAAAATTTGAAAGTTAAACTCAGATCACGATACCATTTGTCATTTGATCATATCCAAGTACAATTCGTCTTCACAGATACAGGAAAATATAGTTCAACGTGAAATAATTCGACATATAAACTGTTGTAGTCATAGTGTGTTAAAGTGAAGGAAAGCGTACATAAACAGTAAATTAGTACTTTTCAAGACGTATGTGTGATGGAAGAGCATGAAAAAGTTTGGACCAGGATGTTGTTCGACGGTATTCGAAAATCTCGACTGTGATCTACGGTATTACTGGTTCATCAGTTGAATCCGTACCGCTTGTTCTCATCTAATTCGGTTGCTGACCTGGTGTAACAGGCACGCCGAAGGAGACAACTACCGATTATCTGACAGTAACTTGTAAAAAGGTGCTAATAACACGGCATCGAACTGGTTGATTCACACGTCAGATTCCGTATACTTCAGTTCACATTTTTTGTCTCAAATACTTGACCCTTGAAATGCTTGAACCTATGTGCCAACATGTTTGTTGTTACACACAAGACTTCTTCTTCTCTTCTTCAGCATTCCGAGCCATTGAGGTTCTTTGCTGCAAATACAATCTGTCTCCATTCGTCTCTCTGGTGGACCTTCTCTTGCCAGTCGTTGATTCCAAGTGCTTGTAGGTCTGTATGTATATTATCTCTCCACCGCCTTCTTGGTCTACCTCGGGGTCTACGGTCATTTATTTCCTGAGTGTAAGCGAGTTTTGTTTCCCTATTATCTTCCATTCTTTCTATATGCCCCAGCCATTGTAGTCTATTAGCCTTCATGATACCAGTGATTAGCGGGGACTTAAACAAATCATAAATGTCTTTGTTACTTCTTCTTTTCCACTCTCCACTTTGTGTATCCCTAATGGGTCCAAAGATGCGTCTTAAAATTTTGTTCTCAAAGGTTTGTAACAAGGCTTCGTCTCCTTTCGTTGTACTCCAGGTTTCAGAGCCATACAGCACAACTGGTCTGATCAGTGTTTTGTATATTGTGATTTTGGTGTTACGAGATAGCGCCTTTGATTTTAGTAGATGTTGTAGTGCATAGTATATCTTATTTCCAGAGTTGATTCTAGTTTGTATTTCTTCCCTTATGATGTTGGAGCAGTTGAAGATTGTACCCAGGTATTTGTATGTTTCCGTTCTTTTAATGGTCATATTATCTATTTGTATGTGGCCAGAGTTTTTAGCCATTCCGTCTCTTGAAATTACCATATATTCTGTCTTATCTTGGTTGATAACCAGCCCCATCTGTTGGGCTTTTTCCTTTAAGTGAGTCAATATTTCTAATGTCTTTTGTTCACTTTGCCCTATAATATCTATATCATCTGCATAACCAAGCAGCTTGGATGTTCCTCCAATATCACATTCCTCCTTTACCTTCCTTACAACTTTCTCTAGAGCCAGATTGAAGAGTAGCGGCGATAGTGCATCACCCTGTTTCAAGCCAGATACACACAAGACTACGTCAGAAAAATAAAAAAGACAAACAGTTGTCAGAGGAATTACATTTATACACAGTTCTCCAAGAACGTTCGAAAGAAATTTCTTGAAGTACAACAACACAAGACTATAAATTTACATTTAAACAGTCGAAATTCACTGAACTTTGAATTCCTGGAAACGATAGTTTGGATGAAGTCAAATTGATACGTGAACATTGAGAAGAAAACACTTGGAAGAAAGCAAGTGAATCTTATTTTAAAATTATGAACCAAAATTCTCAGAACATTCATATATGTTAATTATTCTTAAATTGAGAAATTTTATGAAACAATTCGAATGCCATGAAATTCGATTATTCGGAACATGAAAAATTTTGAGAACAGAATTTATCGAAAAGTACAGTATTACAATGATTTTCAAGAAACCAAATGATAATTATACCTTAAAATACGTACTTCAATGAAGACAGTATGAATTACATACACGAAACAGTCTACATTCAATTATGAAGCTGAAATCATGACCAGGATACGCAATCATACGTTATCAAGTTACAAATCTGGTTCAATACATTGTCAAAAGACGATACATATTTCTTTGGCTACATTATCAAATCTGAGAGATATCAATGCATATTTCAACTTTAAGGATATTTTCTCACATCGTACTGCTTTTGGGAAATTGCTCAAAGACATTGAATCACCAAACCTGCAAATCAATATTCGAGATCAGAAGAAGTTCCAGTCAACATATTCAACATAGACTAGAATTTTCAAGTAAGACCAATCGATCGCTTTGGATACATCGTTCGAAACTTCGTTATATCAATGTCCGATTATTTCAATCATGAAATTTACTTCAATCGTTCTATACAGTGGAATATTCGTTTTAGAGAAAAATCAACCTTGAGAAACAGAACTTATGGAAACGTACACTAAACGTCGTTAAGAAAAATTACATCTTAAAAAAATATACTTCACTTGAAACATTGTGAATTGAAATCATAATACAACCAACACTGACTAGTCTACATGCAGTCGAGATCAAGCTAAAATCGTGAGCAGATTTTACTGGTTGGTCAAGGCCGAGATACTCAGTCATTCATTATCAAATCACGAACTTCTTTGGCTACATTTTCAAATCCGAGGAATGTCCATGCATGTTTTAACGTTTTGCCCAAAAACATTGAATCGCCAAACCCGCAGATGATTACTCATCCACGTCCATTAGGTCAACCGTGCTCCTTTATGTCGAGTCCAGAAGAAATTCCGATCAACGTGTTCAGGATAGGCGATAACTTTTCGAGCAGGGCCAATCAGTCGCTCGAATCTGTGATACAACGTTTGAGACCTCCTTTATATGGATGCCCAATTACCCAGTCATTACATCAGTTGTCGGTATTGGAATATCGAATACTAGAGGACAAACTTCTGTGTCAACGATGGATAACAATTCATTTAACAATGACAAATTAGAAATACACGACGTTGTTAAATTGAATGAAAACATACAGGGATATGGTTGAAGAACTGTGTTATAAGATGGAAATACAGATACTAAAATATGAATGACAGTACCAGTCGTCTATTATACCTGAAAGTTAAAGGATAATTTAATTTACATCGTCATGAATAAAAAATGTCATGTTGTTCTCACGTGAATCCAGCACGTGATTAAGGGTGTTCATGAGTTCAACTAGGTGAATGGTGTTAATTTTTTTCTTCGTTAGTGATGGTCATTTAATTTGTTGTATTTATGCTAAATTGTAGTATACAGATCCTTACATATTGTTTTTAGACTATGCATGTGGTCTTACAAATTGGTTTTGATTTACTGCTTGATCATACGCAAAGGTTTGTCAATTGTTGTTATAATAAAGGTACAGAGGAAAACACACGTGGTGTGAGGGTGCAGTGAGGTGTACTGGGATAGAAGCAACTCCCCTGAGCGGAAGTAACAGTACACTAGAATTGTACCAGGATATGTGAATATAGAGGTGTACTATGGACTAACCAGCGTCATTAATCTAAGAGGTTTGGGGAAACTCTCTTTGAGTTATGGCGAAGGCAGTCGAATATCATACCGACATATGATCGTCAGAAAGTTAAAGATGATTTATGGATACTAACTTATATGGTTATATCTGCATTTTACAAGCACCGATGGGTAGATGAAAGCATGATGAGTTAGCTTCTCTACATACAGGTATGAGCATTGGGCAATGATACCACATTACAACAGTCGATTGAAGAAGAAGATTTATCATGTTGGAGTATGAAGAGTATTAGTTTATCCGTGAAGGAGAAGAAAAGAATATTTACGGAAATATGATTGGTTAATTGATCATTATTTACACAAAGAGAGCTGGTGCTATTATAACATTACTGGTTTAATGAATTATATTGTTGTATTATTGGTACGGCACTTAATAATATTAGAACTATCCCTTAAATTAGAATGTGATCAGCAACAGCCTCTACCTCACCTACAGCCATTAAATGATAACGCAAGATATATACAGAACCAGCGACAATGAGGATCGGCAACTAATACAGACAGCATGATACCGATTGATACTCTCGTCCACAACTCCGGGTTTTGACCTAGAGTGAGGACAAGTTAGGGACTAATGGTATCATTAGTTGGTCCGGCCCTCCCATAGGCCGGCCACATGACGCTCACCGTGGGTGTGAGCAGGAGGGCATGCTCGTCAGTAATTTTATTTTTTTTCGAGGGTTATTAACGGGAACCATAATGTCATGTTCAGCAATTGATTCAACTTAGATTGTCAGTGATGCTATTTGTCATGGGTAATAATGTATATGTATATGAATTAAATGATAATATCATTTAATTTGTAAGGCGGGGGGCATAATGCCACATATCAGTCACTGACACATAGCAGACTGAGAAAGGCTGAAGGGAGCTTCCCTAAAAGATGCACCGAATGGTACAATTATAGAGTGCGCAGGGAAACTAGGGAAGCGTCACGGAAAACGTCACTGAGGGAGTTAGACTTGGGCTGCCGTCCTGTTCGGACGCAGCATGTCTTTTAAGCATGGCTAACAGTCCGTTATGCCGCTCTTTGTGTTAATCCAGTGTGTGTTCTAAAGTTTCTGTGGAGCGATTGAGTGTAGGTCGACATGTGAGTAATTGAGTTAACATATTAAAGTCAATTTGCGAGAGGAAAGTCGTCGTGGAGTTTTGTTCCAGTGGCTGTTTTGATCTTCAGTTAAACAAGGAGAACTCGAAGGTATTCATATTATTATTCATATTATGTCAAACCCTAGATGCGTCGGTAGCCTTCCTTGACATCACTTCGTGACAGATACTTCAGTTATATTAACGTAAGTTGTAACAAATACTTCACCATCATTTTTGTGATGTCTTTCATGTGCAGCTGCTTCTCTTTCAGAAAGCATTTACACACTAGCAGTTTCCTACTATGTCAGCAGAGTTTAAATAGGTAGTAAAAAGAACACGCAAAATGAAGGAAAATAGACCATTTCCAAATTAGAATTGTTTTATTGTTTTTTTTTTTTTAAGTCTTGTGAAAATATGTATGTTTAGTGTTAAATTCATTTTTAATTATTTCTAAAGTACTGAAGAACAACTAATGTAAATATGTTTTACTTCTTTCTCCATAGAAAAGGTAGAAAAAATCAGTTTTTCTAAGCTACACCATGGGAATCCAGAAAAAATGGAAGATGTATTTCCTCTTGCTGTCACTTACCAATCAGCCCCCAAATCAGCATCTGTGCCGAAAATAAGAAAATACATACTGGAGAAGTATGGAGAAACAGTGCCTGATGCCAGGTGAACAGTTTTATTTTGTGGGCTGATCACTTGTGCCGTTGAATTTCATTTGTTGTATTTTAGTAACTCAATTGTGAAAGCTATTTTTAAAAAAAATGCTAATGCCTCATATTTTTGTTCATATCAGGAGAGGAATTGCAATAAGTCTTTATCACCAGAAGCTAGAAATAATGTTAACATATGGCTGAGAATCCTGGGCAGTTGGTAACCAAGCAAGAAAACCAGAAATGGTTTTACAGAAGAATGATTTAAAATACCATTTACAGCAAATATGAGTATTCTAAACTGCAACATTTTATGACAACCAGAAAGATTAATGTTAAAAGACAATGAGGAAGACAAGGGACATACTGGATATTCTTGCATGATATAATGTAAAGATGTTAGTGCATATGAGTTAGAGAATGAGAGTTGGGAAGTAGCGTGACTGCCCTTGCCAATTAACAAAGTAATGGTGATGATAGCACTGGTATCAAAAAAGTAAGTAAATGACATCTTTAATTTTGGCATAGATGTTTTCCAACTTTCTAAACCCTTCTCGTTTTCTTGCCCTAATGTAGTCACTCTAATAACATCTTTTCTATCAAACAGAAAGCAAGTAGTATCACATAATAAATCTCTGTCTCAAACCACTACCTTCAATATTGGAGTACCGCAAGGCTCTATTATTTGCCATATATATTAACGATCTACCTTTGCATCTTTCGTCGTCCTGCGACCTATTTGCAGACGACTGTACAGTGTATACAAACGCTGAAAACTATTTTGCTGGAGTCGTCTTTGCAACAAGAATTAAATAATGTAGTTAGGTGGAGCTTTGCAAACCGTATGCAAATTAAAATCACTAAAACAAAATCAATGTTATTAACAACCAGACAAAGACTTCAAACTCTAAGCTCACACACATCACTTCAACTTCACATCGATAACATGCCAGTAGAAAGTGTAATTGAGCACAAAACATTAGGCCTATTCATTGATAGAAACCTAACCTTTCCCACGTTCAAGCGCTCATTAAACAAACAGCGAAAAAAGTTTACCAACTTGCCAAAATTAAAAATGTCCTTGATGAGGACACAAGGAAAATATTCTATACTTCTCATATACAGACACATTTTGACTACTGCTCTACAATCTGGGACGGTTGTTCTAATTCAAACACCAAGTGACTTTACTCACTCCAGAAACGGGCAATGGGTCTAATTGATAGCAAACATTTATCTGACAATCCTAGCCTGCATAAAACGCCTTCAGTTACTACCACGCCGCAAACACCTGCTTTTCAATAAGGCTAAACTAATTCACAAAATCCTACATCGGAATGCCCCAAATTACCTTTGGCCGTTGTTTAAATATAATGCTAGACACAGTTAACGTTTAAATATATTACACATTCCGAAGCCTAGGATTGACTTATACAAACAAGCTTAGCATACTCTGCAGCTCAGCTGTGGAACAATCTTCTACAAGAAATCAAAGACATCACCAATCCCTATTCATGTAATCGAAAATTAATCGAACACTATCTCAGTACAGATTACCTTCCCCCTTAATAATAGAAATAATAACAAAACCCTAGTATAACAGCCAGTCCCCTTTTGGTAGTAGGCCAGTACTATTCCACATGGCTAATAAGTGTCACACCATTATCTAATATTACTGAGTCATGTAGTTTTGATGTTCGCATTTTGCCCATGCCTTTATAATGCATATCTTTTATATTGTTGCTGTTCTCTGTTAGCCTTGGATGATGTGTGAATGAAATAATGTATGAAAGAGAGTGATAGAAGGGCAGAATGTTAGATGGGCCTGCGTGCCCAATTCTTAACACTTTGAAAATAAAGTTTGTTCGTTCGTTAGTTCGTTCATGTTATCCTGTAATGGATCATAGGCCCTCATCCAACCTCTCCTGTCTTTTACCATGTGCGGCTCCCTCCATGTGGCCCCATATTATTCATGAATTCTCTAATTCTTGTTTTTTCCATGTGTTGTTAGGCCTATTTCTGTTTCTTTTGCCCTGTGGGTTCCAGTGAGAGGTCTTTCTAGTTATACTACTACAGGTGTTCTCATTGAGTGTTCTGTCCGGTGCCATGTCTGCCTCACCTTGATATACTGACATTTGTTTGGTTGTTTGCATCAGCCCTGTGTTTGTGATTCTGTCATACCATTGTCATGCTTCCATTCTGTGCAGGCACCAGTTAATGGATGTCTGTGGTTTATTCATAAGTGACATTGATTCACCAGGCCAATCTTGGCAAATCATTTTCCATTTTCATTTATTTCTCCAGTTGTTTCCTCGTAATCTCTTCATGACCCATGTTATTTTGTATTATCTTGGCATTCGGGTCATCCATCAACATTTTGATATTGCCTCATTTCTTTGATTACCTATAATACTTTGAGTTTCCATGTAACATTCTTTAATGCACTCATCCTTATAATTTTTGTTGTTGCATAACAGGATCACATGAATCTCTCTCTCTCTCTCTCTCTCTCTCTCTCTCTCTCTCTCTCTCTCTCTCTCTCTCTCTCTCTCTCTCTCTCTCTCTCTCTCTCTCTCTCTCTCTCTCTCTCTCTCTCTCTCTCTCTCTCTCTCTCTCTCTCTCTCTCTCCTCCCCCCTCCTTTATTGTTGTTTTGCTTTTGTTTTTTTTTAAATTTTAGGTGTTATTTTTCTAGATCTCACCACTTTCCAGTCTCTTAGAACTCTTCTCTGTCTCATCAGATAACATTAAGGCCAATCTTTCACTATGAGGGACATTTTCTTTTGTATTGTTTGAGAACAGCACTGTTTCACCCTTTGCCTGCTCCCTTCCAGTTTGTTTTGCTTGATCATAATCCCCAAATGGTAGTATTATATTTAATTTCTCCTACCGCTTGTGCTGTTGTTCCTAGTTCGTACATAGTTCTAACATCAAGGTGCTGATTCTGCAGATTTTCCCAGATGAAAGGAAGTCAGCGATCCAGACTCGCTACATCTATCTCAACATTGCATTAAACTACTTCTTTTCTAAATCCCTGCTTGTCTTTAAATGATAACACCTGTTATTTTCTTGTGCCACATTGTTTGAGAACATTCGTATTAGTAAAGTAAATACTAAATGAAATCAAACTTATACTGATTCCTCATGATGCAGATGGCGCAAGGCTATAGAGAGTGGTGCTGAGAAAGGCTACTGGGAGCATGTGTCTGGTTCTGGTATCACAGGTTCCGTCCATCTTCTGATGGATGACTTCAACCCAGCATGTGAGTAACCTTGTGTCAGCAGTTTAGTTTATATTTCTTCAACTTGAAGCACGCTTTCCTACCACATCTTTGTTGTTTGTATTTGTGAGTTCATGTAAATGTTGTTACTTGTTGAATGTGACTGCTCCTTAAATTAATTATACCAAATTGTGTTCTTAACCACAAAAGATCCCAGAAAATGTGCCTGGTTAAATGGCATATTCAAACAGAACCATTGTGTTAATTTTTACTTGCAAATTAATTTTGTCAATCAGACAGATAGTGAATTTAACGTTCACCCACAAATGTATTGAAAGTTAAATTAAACCAACCCCCCCCCCCCCCCCCCCCCCCCCCCCCAAAAGTTTTTCTTGCCAATTTATACCCTTATGGGCGAGTTGCCAGGCTTACGAGATTTTATGAACAACAGATGCAGTATACACACAAAATATCCAGCAAAAAAAATGTATGTAAGCAGTATAATCAAGCGAGCAGCAGATGAAACAGTGTTTATGCAACATGCTGAACACAACTTTGGCAACACCGTTTAGCAATTTACTTTATACCAAGCAATGACAGGAGGTGCAATGTTTGCTCAGATGTTGAATGAAACCAAAGGTAGCATATTGCAGTATGGTGCAGATACTGCCATACACATTTTTAACCAGAAGAATTGTTAGTTGCATGTCATTTACACTTTGTTGTCATGTTTTGACCAAAACCTAAGAATAGAAAAAGTTCAATGCAACAGCAAGAATGTGAGTGGATGTGGAGAAAACGTGTAAATTAAATTGCACATTTATACAAGAGATAGAAACATTGTGAAGAGGAGTTGGGTAATGAATCAACAGAGTAAAAACAGTTAAAGGATTTTTGAACAATCCCAGCTAGAGTGCTATTAATGAAACTCAATGGCAGACCTCTGGATATCAATGTAAAACTGGCATATGCATCAACAGCAGATAACACAGAGGAAGATAATAACTGTATTTTGTAATGAGTTAGACATGGCTTTTGGAACAGTGCAAAACTGGAAACAAAAGTGACGCTCGGGGACTTCAGTACTAAAGAGTGCGGTGAAAAAAGTGACTGGTGGTTACGGCCTAGGTGAAAGAAATAAACAAGGGGACATATTGATGGCAAGGGAATAATTACATGATGTTCTGATAGGCAACACTAGGTTCAAACAAGATCCTTGACACTTGTTACTTGGAAAAGATTTTAAGATAATGTTGGCAGCAAATAGCAGCTATAAGAGTTGACAACCTTGTCGGAACATTTAATTGCATAACAAATGGTGTCAGATAAGAATGTGTGCTGTCCCCTGGTTTGTGTTTATTATGTATTGTATAAGTTTGGGAGCCGTGGTACCGCAGTGGCTGGCACACTTGTCTGTCCACACAGTGGTCGTGTGTTCAAATCCCCATTGAGACAGATTGTTTAATTGACCTGTGCACCCAGGTCGATCCATCCAAAAATGAGTGCCATGAAATATCCTGGGAAATCAGGGCACCGACAGGATGTTAATCACCCCACCTGTTGGATGCCAGTTGGTCTATTCACATACAAGGGAAGTTAGGGCACCGACAGGATGTTAACCCCCTCACCTGTTGAATGCCAGTTGGTCTATTCACATACAAGGGAAGTTAGGGCACTGACAGGATGTTAACCACCTCACCTGTTGGATGCCAGTTGGTTTATTCACATACAAGGGAAGTTAGGGCACTGACAGGATGTTAACCACCTCACCTGTTGTATGCCAGTTGGTCTATTCACATACAAGGGAAGTCAGGGCACCGACAGGATGTTAACCACCTCACCTGTTGTATGCCAGTTGGTCTATTCACATACAAGGGAAGTCAAGGCACCGACAGGATGTTAACCACCTCACCTGTTGAATGCCAGTTGGTCTATTCACATACAAGGGAAGTCGATGCACTGACAGGATGTTAACCACCTCACCTGTTGAATGTCAGTTGGTCTATTCACATACAAGGGAAGTCAGGGCACTGACAGGATGTTAACCACCTCACCTGTTGTATGCCAGTTGGTCTATTCACATACAAGGGAAGTCAAGGCACTGACAGGATGTTAACCACCTCACCTGTTGAATGCCAGTTGGTCTATTCAGCATGTAATCCATACATGAACACAAATATTTACAAAATACGGCATGTTGTTTGTGATTTTCCGTCACCTATACGGCAATATACAAACACATTTTCAGAATCATAATCACTTTCTTTAAAGTCCGACTCACGACTGCTAATGCAAAGTAACGCTTTGCACTGATATCTAGCTCCGATTAATAGTCAACTTCGTGCCCTTTAATGTCATTTAAAATGAACCTAGCGAAATCTCGGCTATCACTTGAAGAATCGCCGAAATCCATTTTGAAAAACAGCGTAAAAATCCCGAAAACTATCAATAATTGTCCTTAAAAGTCTGTTTAAATTGATACTATCGCGTTTACAAATGGCGGCCACGTTGTCAAGCTGTAGGCGAAAGCGAAAGTAGCCGTCGGAAGTGTCGGAAAGCCGAGAGATCGCGATTTTACAATGCATAATAGTATCGGCCGGAATTGGCCGCTACGATCGTTTTCTCGCATCGGCCGGAATCAGACGCTATGCCTTGTAAAGGGTTAACCACCTCACCTGTTGTATGCCAGTTGGTCTATTCACATACAAGGGAAGTCAAGGCACTGACAGGATGTTAACCACCTCACCTGTTGAATGCCAGTTGGTCTATTCACATACAAGGGAAGTCAGGGCACCGACAGGATGTTAACCACCTCACCTGTTGTATGCCAGTTGGTCTATTCACATACAAGGGAAGTTAGGGCACCGACAGGATGTTAACCACCTCACCTGTTGTATGCCATTTGGTCTATTCACATACAAGGGAAGTTAGGGCACCGACAGGATGTTAACCACCTCACCTGTTGTATGCCAGTTGGTCTATTCACATACAAGGGAAGTTAGGGCACCGACAGGATGTTAACCACCTCACCTGTTTAATGCCAGTTGGTCTATTCACATACAAGGGAAGTCAGGGCACCGACAGGATGTTAACCACCTCACCTGTTGAATGCCAGTTGGTCTATTCACATGCAAGGCTAGCAACATATGTCCAGTATATCTCCAGGTGTGTTAAAGGGTCTATTACTTGTTATATAATGAGATCTATAGAAAATATGCCAGGGATCCTGATTGGTGGTCATAATATCAACAGCTATTTGTTATGCTGAAGAGCCGTGGTAAAGAAACAGCTACAAAATGTGATACAACAATAGAATGGGAAATGCTTAACCAAGTTTGTAAATTTAAAAACCTAGGAGCAAATATAACATCAGATGGAAGATGTGTGCCAGAGATTAAGAGCAGAATAGGTCTTGCAAAAGCTGCATTTTCAGAAAATGAAAAGTGTCTTAATAAGTCACTGTCATTGAATGTCGGGAAGGGAGTTACAAAATGTTACATAGAACCTGTTTTGCTGAATGACGTTGACGTTGAACATGAATGAACAAACCAGGAAGAGCTTGGAAGTGACAGAGATATGGTTCCTAAAACAAATGTTTGAAATATCTTGGACTGCCAGAGTAGCTTAACGGTGATTGCCTGGATCAGACTAATGAAAGTAGAACATTTTATATATATAACTATAAAAGTCAGACTAATGAAAGTAGAACATTATATATATAACTATAAAATCAGACTAATGAAAGCAGAACATATATATATATATATATATATATATATATATATATATATATATATATTCAAAACAATGTTTTCCCATAGTGAATTTCAATAACGAAGACACAATAGATTGCATGATTTATTGCCTGGCATATTTCACTGCATCTCGTCAGGTACATACTGCAGAAATCACACAACGTAAAGTGAAATAACTAGATAAATCCTTCAATCTGAAATATACACATATTCGCACAATAATGTCGATTGTCTACCACGGTAATTTTAAACTGACTAACATGTCTTTCTGCTTGCACAAGGCCGGCTTAGGCAGGTTGATCACTATGGCTTCACAAACCTTAACAACCGACTACTCCGTGTGTTGTTCAACACACAGAGTTACAGAAAGGGAAAGGTAACACTGATGTAGAAAGTGGAAAAAGGGGCCTCAACTTGAACAATTGGAAGCCAGAAGTAATGTAATAGAGACACTTGCTACTGGTTTACTTCTATTGATTCAGAACTGTTTTATCTGTCAGGTGTATTTATTATTTAATATATCTCAAGTATTCAGCTGGATGTGAAAGTTGGAAAAATGGATGTGAAAGTTGGAAATCAACGGTAGCTTTAGATAAAAAATTAGACAATTTTGAGAACAAATGTCTTAGAAGACTTCTAAACATCCACTGGACAGACTTCAGAACCAATTCGCAAATAAGACAAGAGACTAAGCAAGATACAGTATCCAATTTCATAAGAAGACGCCGTTGGAACTACATCGGCCATGTACTCAGAATGGACAAGACAAGACTCCCCTACCAAGCCCTCATATGGTCACCGGTAGGGAAAAGAAAACGGGGAAGACCAAGAGAGACCCTGCGTAGAACCATCATTAGAGAAGGCTCATTCAATGGCCAAGTAAATATCCAAGATCTACAACAGATAGCAGCGAACCGCCAGGCATGGAGAGACAGGACTTCTGCCCTATGCGCCGCCTTAGGCTCAAGAGGAAAGACTAACTAATTCAGCTGAGTAGATCGAAGATGTTTTTAAAAACTGGTCCCGAAGCAGGACTGTGCTGTGCTAGGGCCAACACATTTTATATGTGTGAATGCACGGAAGATTTGGTGGCTGGTTTTGACCTCACTTAGCAGACAGCTTGACTCAAACAGCGGTCCCTCATCACACTCTGCTCATAACATTATATGTTATAAGCCCCCCCCCCCCCTTCTTTCCCCATTGACTAGATATGCTGCTTTAAGATTTCATTTCTGTTTTCTCACTTTCAGCTGACCAGATTGAAGATAGGATCTGCGCTGCTTTAATTGCCTGTCATGAGCCAAAATCTGCATCAGCCAATCAGATCAAGAAATATATCTCTCAATATCACCCTGACTTCAAAGTGGATGACAGGCCAGATAAGTTTAAGAAAGCACTGCTTCGAGCCGTCTCCAAGAATATGCTTGTGTAAGTTCTGTGTATTTCTTTCATTTGGCTTTTGAAAATTGTCATTAAAACGTAAAACTGCTGTAATAATATTCCGTACTGTTGCTGGGGTTTCAGAGCTGAGACATAAGACAGCTTTTCTAGGCAGTTGCCATACAGTTTTAAAATACATAGTGTACTGCTGATGGATCAAAATTCATCTGGGATTTAGACCTTTGTGTCCCGGCTTCAAAGACTTAATCATTGGGCCAGCCTTTCGCTGTGTGTTATTTGTCTTTTAAAAAAAAAATTTTTTTTTAGCCATGAGCATTTTTAGGAACATTAGTAGTACAGTGGCTTTCTTGCTGGCCCTGTGGTCATGTGTTTTAATACCTATTGAGGCGAGGATTTGTTTAAATTGCTCTGGGCTCCCGGTTTGACCCAATCTAAAATGGATACCAGGAAAGGCACTCAGCATGATATTGACCACATCAACCTTCGGGTGCCAGTTAGTCTATTTTAACCCTTAGACCCCGGCCAGGCCGATTTAGTGGCCCTCCAGCGGCCATCTTGCTCTTTTGAAAAAGACGAAGTGTCCAGAAATCGGCCCTGTTTGTAAGAACTGCTGTGATTGGTGTGCTTTTAATAGTACAGACCAATCAAATGCCTCCTTGCAATCGTCAGCCATTTTAGCCGCCACATTTCCGTTTCTAGCGTGATTCAGACATGTGGACATGATTTTGTGCAGTTTTTTCCGAAGTAACCCATTTTTTCGTGGATTTTTGAGTTCTAAAATGGCCAGCTTTGAACCTGAAGACGTACTAGCATTGACTAGCTCTGATAGTAGCGATTTTGTTAGTTCAGGACTGTCAGATAATGACTTTAGTGATACAGAAAGTGCCCATGAGGATTTCAACCTCGTGTCCCCGTAGTTTTGTGTGTTGGGAATAAGAAGATCGTTTTATCTATACCCTTTTATGGCAATGGCCGGACCAAAAAACATGTCACCAGTTGATAGCCAACCTATTACAAATGTCAATAGGGACTTCATAGGTGTTGTTTATTTAACCATAAGTGTTTAAAATTATTCTAAAGTGGTGTAGGTATTCAATGAGGAAATTTTAGGTGAGTACCATTTTTAAAAAATATTTAGTACCAATTCATACATTGTGGTATGAAATATTTTATTTTTCACAAAATACAAATGAGGTTATCAAATTTGCGTAAACATGAACAAAACAACTTCAATCATACACAGAAATAAACTTTACTATATCCTCTTTAAGAATATATATACTTGTATATACCTATATAGGTTTCTAATATTTTTTTTTGAATTTATAAAATTGTCACTTCAGTCATTTCTGTACTCCAAAAAAATGGCTCCGTCTTCTTCAGAGGGAAACCTAAATTTGGCCCAATGTTGTTCCGTCCTAAAAGGGTTAAAATAAAATAGAAATTGAACCAAAAATCCAGTTTGCCTCAAAGTGTGGTAAAGCCCAACCTTTTAATAAGCACAGCTGCAGCTTTAAGAAAAAGCCTGTTAAATTATCACATCATGCCTAGTTAAGCCATGAAAAATGTTTACTACAAATCAGAAGAGTTAGATGTAAAATGTTGCCGTTTAAGTGAACTTTTATGTTTGATGTGACATACAAGGACACGACCAAGTCTAATACTAATCTTATAAAATAAAGATGTCTACAATAGTAGGTATTGCTTGCTTGGTAGTTAAACTACTCTGCCATGTTCTTAACAACTCTCTGCCATGTTCTGTAGTTACACAACTCTCTGCCATGTTCTGTAGTTAAACAACTCTGCCATGTTCTGTAGTTAAACAACTCTCTGTCATGTTCTGTAGTTAAACAACTCTCTGTCATGTTCTGTAGTTAAACTACTCTGCCATGTTCTGTAGTTAAACAACTCTCTGTCATGTTCTGTAGTTAAACAACTCTCTGTCATGTTCTGTAGTTACACAACTCTCTGTCATGTTCTAAACAACTCTCTGCCATGTTCTGTAGTTAAACAACTCTCTGTCATGTTCTGTAGTTACACAACTCTCTGTCATGTTCTAAACAACTCTCTGTCATGTTCTAAACAACTCTCTGTCATGTTCTAAACAACTCTCTGCCATGTTCTGTAGTTAAACAACTCTCTGTCATGTTCTGTAGTTAAACAACTCTCTGCCATGTTCTGTAGTTAAACAACTCTCTGCCATGTTCTGTAGTTAAACAACTCCCTGCCATCTTCTGTAGTTAAACAACTCTGCCATGTTCTGTAGTTAAACAACTCTCTGTCATGTTCTGTAGTTTAGCAACATTGCCATCTTCTATAGTTAAACAACTCTCTGCCATGTTCTGTAGTTACACAACTCTGCCATCTTCTGTAGTTACACAACTCTCTGCCATCTTCTGTAGTTACACAACTCTCTGCCATCTTCTGTAATTCAGTAACTCCCTGCCATCTTCAGTAGTTCAGCAACTCTGCCATCTTCAGTAGTTCAGCAACTCTGTCATCTTCAGTAGTTAAACAATTCTCTGCCATGTTCTGTAGTTTAACAACTCTGCCATGTTCTGTGGTTAAACAACTCCCCGCCATCTTCTGTAGTTCAGCAACTCTGCCATCTTCTGTAGTTTCACAACTCTCTGCCATCTTCTGTAGTTCAGTAACTCCCTGCCATCTTCAGTAGTTCAGCAACTCTGTCATCTTCAGTAGTTAAACAACTCTCTGCCATGTTCTGTAGTTCAACAACTCCCGGCCATCTTCTGTAGTTCAGCAACTCTCTGTGCCATGTTCTGTAAACTCCCTGCCATCTTCTGTAGTTCAGCAACTCTCAGCCATCTTTTGTAGTTAAACAACTCTCTACAATGATCTGTAGTTAAACAACTCCCTGCCATCTTCTGTAGTTTAGCAACTTTGCCATCTTCTGTAGTTAACAACTCTCTGTCATGTTCTGTAGTTAAACAACTCTCTGTCATGTTCTGTAGTTAAACAACTCTGTCATGTTCTGTAGTTAAACAACTCTCTGCCATCTTCTGTAGTTAAACAACTCTCTACAATGATCTGTAGTTTAACAACTCCCTGCCATCTTCTGTAGTTTAACAACTCCCTGCCATCTTCTGTAGTTTAGCAACTTTGCCATCTTCTGTAGTTAAACAACTCTTTGTCATGTTCTGTAGTTAAACAACTCTCTGTCATGTTCTGTAGTTAAACAACTCCCTGCCACGTGTTCTATAGTTAAACAACTCCCTGCCACGTGTTCTATAGTTGAATAACTCCTCGCCAGTCCAGCAACTCAGCCATCTTCTGTAATTAAGAAAACGACTCTCTGCCATGTTCTGTAGTTAAACAACTATCTGCCATAGTTCAGTTATAAAGCTAAATTACAAGTCCCATGAAACAAAAAAATTATCATCATCATCAAGTGCCGTGCCGGCTGGCGTAGGCGTTCATGGCTCTCCAAAGATCTCGGTCTTTGATGTTCTGGATCAACTCTGCTGATGATATTCCTCCATGCCACCGTCTCAATCCGTCCAGCATCATTTCTCTTGGTCTGCCTCTGCCTCTCTTCCCCTCGATCTTTCCAATGCCTCTCTTCTCATCACATGACCAAAGAAAGCTATTTGTCTCTTTCTTATCTTTCTTATTGTTGTATATAGTGTTCTAGTTTCATTAGCCTCTTTCAGGCAGTCGTTGTTAGTTACTCTGGCAGTCCAAGGAATTCGCAACATTCGTCTTAAAAACCACATCTCTGTTGCTTCTAAGTTCTTCCTAATTTGTTCATTTACATTCGAAGATTCGCTGCCATACAGCAAAACTGGTTCTATATAGCATTTTAGCACTCTCTTTCTTACATTCATTGATAGTGACTTATTGCCTAAGATACTCTTCATTTTCTGAAATGCGGCTGTTGCCTGCCCTATTCTGCTCTTAATCTCTGTTGTACATCTTCCATCCGATGTTATAAGTGCCCCTAGGTATTTAAAATTATCCACTTGGTTGAGAATTTCCCCTTCTATTTCTATGTCACATTTTGGTGTCCCCATTTTCTTTGATTTCACCATTGTTACTGTTTTCTTGATATTCAAGGAGAGTCCTTTCTGTGCACTCTCTGATACTACAATGTCCAACAATTGTTGTATGTCTGTTGCACTATCCGCCACCAATACTGTGTCATCTGCATAGCGTATATTGTTTATATTATATCCCCCCATTAGTATTCCTGGCTTCTCTTTGATCTCTCTCATTATTACTTCGCTATATAGGGAGAAGAGATCGGGTGACAAGACACACCCCTGTCGTACTCCTAGCTTTATCTGTTCGTAACTACCCTCTTTGTTTCCCATTTTAATTGCTGCTACTTGGTTCCTTCTTCTTCTTTGCGTTCATCCGGAGTGTTTTTTCAGATGTGATTGCGGTGTGTCTAGTTAGGCACCCTTGGGTCGAAACCCTCAGGCCAACACATCTGACTTTTAGCATGCTGTTTTGACCAGGTTAGCATTCCTGGGGCTACTTGGTTCCAGTATATATTCTTTATTATTCTTAAATCTTTCCCATCAATGTTGATATCTTCCAACATTTTAATCAGCTCATCATGTTTTATCAAATGCCTTAGTATAATCTATGAAGCATAAATATATGTCCCTCTGTTTCTCTATTGACCTTTCTATTAGTGTTCGTAATATATATATTGCATTGTTTGTACCCTTTCCTTCCATAAAACCGTACTGTTCTTCACTAATTTCCATTTTTATTTTCTTTCTTGTTCTTCTCATTATAATTCTGAGTAGAAGCTTAGTGACATGGTTTATGAGGTTAATTGTACGAAAATCTTCACATTAAATTGCTCCTAGTCTCTTTGGTATTGCTATAAATACAGATTTTACCATATCACTCGGTAAATATCCACTGTTGTAAATATCATTTAGCATTTTGGTTAATATATCTACCCCAAATTCCTCCCAATACTTCTAATTCTTCTACTGTGATTTCATTTGGCCCAGCTGTTTTTCCTTTCTTCATATGTTTCATAGCATTAGCGGCGTCTTCTTTTAGAATAGGTGCGCCTTCTAAGTTACTTTCTTCTGTTAATTCTTCCTTTTCTCCGATTATATAATTCTCTTATATACTCATTCCACCTCTTCATTATAGCACCTTCCTCCAATAATATCTTTACTGTTTTTGATTTCAAACACCCTGTATTTATTATTATTTTTCTTCCTGTGAGCTCACTGATTTGTCTGTGCATACTTTTTCGATCTTTAATGGAATTTAATTCAATTTGTTTGCATTGCTCGTTTAACCAACTTTCTTTTGCCTTCACACATTTATCTCTTATTTCTTTATTTATCTTAGCATACTCTTCTTGTTTGTCATTTTTATTCTGTTTCCTTTTGTCTATCAGCATTAAGATTTCTTCATTCATCCATTTTTTCTTAGCTTTTTGGCTTCTCTCCGGTAATATTTCTTTGCTAGTTTGATGAATGGAGTCCCTTAACATTTCCTATTGATCATTTATACTTTGTATTTTAGCTATTGCATTGTATCTATTTTTCACAGTCACTCTGTATTGTTCTTGAATTTCTTAATCTACTTTCAGAACCTCTTTATTAAGTCTCAAGTTCTTAACCATTTTCCCCCTCTCTTTAGTCTTACTTTTATTTGTCCACATAGTGGTACATGATCACTATTACCGTCAGCACCAGGCATTGTATTTACATTAATTAATGCATTCCTAAGTCTTTTATTAATAAGTATGTAGTCAATTTGGTTGCGTATTTTCATATCAGGGCTTTTCCATGTGTACAGTCGTCTTTTATGGTGTTCAAACCATGTGTTTCCAATTATCATATCATTAATATTTGCCCATTCTATTAGTTTCTCTCCTCGTTCATTTCTTGTACCTAAACCGTAATTCCGCACTATATCCTCTATTTTTCCCTTTCCTGCTTTTGCATTAAAATCTCCCAGTATTATTTTTATTTCTTGTGATCCAATTTGAGCTATTGCCATTTCTATTTCATCGTAAAAGTGTTGTATTTCTTCTTCACTACTGCTTGTTGTTGGTGCATATACTTGTATAATATTTATATCTATTGGTTTGCCTTTGATTTTGACCATTATAACTATAGATTTTGCTGTTTTTTTCATCAAATATTATTCCAACACCTTTTTCATGTGTGTCCCCTCCAGAATAAATTATTGTGTGTTTGTCGGTTATAATTTTGCCAGATCCCTTCCATCTCATCTCACTTATGCCTAGTATATTCATTTTCATGTTTTCCATTTCTCTTAGAACATTGTTTAACTTTCCTAGCTCATTTAATGTCCTAACATTCCATGTTCCTACTCTAAATGTATTTAGTTTAGTTATAGTTTTAGTTTTGCCATCAGTAGCTGGATGACGGTCTGGTGTCACCTGTGGCTCATGAGTGTCCCTACCAGACGAGGATGTCCTAAGACAGCCATTAACGTCGTTCACTATTTCTGAAATGTGTGTCGCCATGAAATCTTGGGAAGATAATGTGGTGGTTTCCCCTTGCCTTCTACATTCACATAGTGGTCTTTTATCTCTGCCTTTGACAGCCATTTCCGACTGTCAGGACAAGTGAGTGCCCTGCTCTGTTCAGCTGCAGAGTTGTCCACTTATTCCGGTGGATACTCGGTCCCCAGAGCTGTGTTAGCCACACCGTAGTGTGTTTCCATCCTCTACCACGTGGAGGTGCAGTTGGGATTTTCCCTTCATAAAGTTATTGTCTATGACCAAAACTCTCCAGTACTTTTAGAGGACAAAAAAAAAACAAAACAATTTTTATGTTTTTTGAAGTGTCTCCATGGAGGAGTGGCTAGAATGCGGGTTCTCCTTCAGGAGACCCGGGATCAAATCCTCGGTAAAGCGTGGATTTTTGTCTTCCAGGGGCAAAATGAAAACCCTGACCTGCACAGTTCTCGGCGACTGCACCAGCCTTAATTGCTCAGGCTCAAGACCTCCCCTACACCGCAAGGTACTATAGGCAGTATATGGCAGAAGTGTCTCCATGGTGAGAGTTAGAATAGCTGTCTTGTGCCCAGGCGACACCATGTTGGCCCTGGTCAGGCAGGTCCTAGCACTATATCCTACATCCTACATATTTTTAGACGACAGTTTTCTCAGTTTCTTTACACCTGAATGTAGAAAAGTGGGAACAAGCAAAGGGTCACATTTAAAAAAAAAACATATGTTTTATGTTCTTTCTTCTTGATTATGTATTAATGTTTACATTTTAATCTTTTGTTTCCCATTGAATTTTGTGCAGACAACTAAGTGGACTTGGCGCTAATGGATCATTTCAGTTGACATCAATCTTCACACCTTCCCCAGCAATACTAGCAGGTGGAGATGGCTCATCTGACGAGGAGGAGGGCTATGATTCTGATGAGCCAGCTTATGTTCCAAGAGGAACCAAATCTAGAGGTGTCCCTAAACCTAAAACCACAGAGACTGCCACTGCTTCGCATAAATCTGGGAAAAACAAAGTGCAGAAGAAGCCAAATGCTAGTACTAAAGGCAGAGCTAAAAATGTGAATTCATATGCTGAGTCATCAGATGAAGAAGAAATAGAAAAACCTGTAAAGAAGCAAAAGAAGAAGAAATCTTCAAAGGGAAAGAAAAAGCCAGTCAAAGCAGCATCAAATAAGCAAGCCGATTCTGATGAGTCATCAGATAGTGAAGTGGAGCCGGAATATACCCCAAGAAAGTCTCAGTCAAGAGGTGGCTCGAGTTATGAAAAACCAGTGAAAGCCAGCAAGAGGGTATCTAAATCTCGTAAGGCAAAAACACCAAAGTCTGCTAAGGAAGTCGATTCTACTGATGAGGAGGAGGAATCTTCCAGTGCCCTGGACAGAGCCAGCAAGTCATCATATTCTTCTGACGACGAGAAGCCACCACCAAGTAAGGCAACACCAAATAAGTCCTCCAGAAAAGCAACTCCAGCTGTGAAAGAAGAACCTTCCCCGGCAGCAAGCAAAACTAAGAAACCAACACCTAAATCTAGCAGAAAGTCTGTAACCAAGTCACCATCACCTCCGCCTAGAGGTCACAAGTCCAGCAAAAGCCCCAGAGAGGCAACTCCTGCCAAGAGGAAGACATCTGTGGACAGTGGTGAAGAAGATGCAGATAGTGAGATAGAGCAAGAGTACATGCCTCGTAAATCCAAGTCTCGTGGTGGACATGCGGATGATACCAAGAAATCAGCCGGTAAAGCCAAGGGCAAGAAGTCCAAGTCCAGAAAGTAATTGTCAGTTTCATTCAGAATGATCAGTGTTTGTGTCAGTGTCATCTTGATTGTCTCATTCTATGTTTCATAAGGATACACTCATGCATTTGTCGAATAGCCTTTCTGCCTGTTTGTGTTCAGCTAAAAGGAGAGAATCTCTCTTTTAGTGTTTTTTTTTCCTCTGCAGGTGTTGAATAATGGCAGTATATATTCAAATAACTCACATCATTTTATTTTCATACAAGTAATATTTCATGTCATTTGTCATATGCTGAAAGTGGACGTGTTTTTTCTTTACCTCCTATATTTCATGGGATTCCTATTTTAAAGCTATTTGCAGACTATAAGAAAATGTTCACAATTGATGCACTCATCTATTTTCATGTCATGCGCTATTTCTGTTGAGCTTTTAATGGTGACATATTTATGTGTGTGTATTCATCTACGAGTTTATCAGTAATCATATAATATATTTTTTATGAAAGACTTGCACTGTGTTTTGTTATTTTGTTTGATATCATGTTTGAGCACAGTTGTGTAGGGACACAAAAAATACCGCCTTTATAACTAGTTGATTTTCTCTGGCTGGCTAGCATGATAGTATGCATCCGATATTTGTTCATTTTCTCCAGTTCTTACACAAACAGATTATCTTTGGTAAAATATAGAACTCTACAGATATTATTGACTTCTGTACAGAGCTGCACACCAGCTGTAATCTTCTTGGGGCATGGGTTGTTTTCTTTCCACTTTTCAGTAATGGTTGAGAGCAGAAGTAATGCAGCTATCATTGTCACACAAAGCAGCAGTCATCTTTATAAGCATTGATCTTAATACTGTTACTTGCTGGAGTTGCTTGCCTCTCAGACATTTATTATGATAATTGTATGTATCTTTGTTATATTTGTTTGCTGTAAGTGTACATGCAAGTTTGGTGTAATAATCCCATGACAGATGTCTTTGGGGAGTGCAGTTCCTTAAATTCACACATATTAGATTGTGGCTATGGCATTGTGAAGCAACCAGTTGCATTCCTCTCATTATTTGCTGCCATTAGAAGTCTGTAGGATTGATTTGACCGCACAGGATCTACTTCAGAGTCTGTGGTCAGAAACGAATAGCATTCATTGGGGCTTGAACCTTGGATGAGTTCTGGTAAATCGGTGACCAGTCACTAATATCCACTGCTGCTCCCTGGATTCTACCATGGTAATGTGAAGTGCTGCTGATTTTGCTTATACTAGGGAACATGTCTATGAGGTGAGATGTTCCTTGCCCAGCCTGCAGACAATTGCATGCAACAGGTGTATCTGTCTGGGAAGGCAATCATGTTAGACTGATGTCTATGTTTGTAGTGTCCTCAGTATTTGAAGCAAGCATCACATGCAAGTTGTTTGTTTATAATAGTTTTGTGTAACACACACCTTCTTGTATAAAATACCTAATTTCTCATTACTCTCACTCAGTAGTGAATACAATTTTGTACTGCCATATAAATCTGCTTAGCCTTACTGTGTAACCAAATTTGCAATCATATTTAAGTGTTGTCATCTTATACATATGCCTGTTCTTAATGTGCAACCATCCTTTTAATACCCTCTCCTTGGTTGAGATCTTATTTTTGTTTCATTCTTAACTGCTTGTGTTTTGCATACAGTGAGGGAAGATTTTCTAAATCCAGGTGAAATCAGTGGGTTGCTGAGGTTCACCTAGGGAGGATTCATCTTAACTGAGAGTTGTGAGAATTTTAAGTATTTAAGGTGCTCGTACACGAGACGTACCTAAAGTGATGTGTTGTGTGCATATTAGATTAATAGTTTTCCAGCATTATATTTCAAAATGTGGGATTTGTGATATTGAATTTGACTGAATCCACATAGGAGAATTCATGACAACTTTTGAAAGCAGATTGGATGGTTACTGACTTTTTGAAATTAGAAAATCAGAAATATACTCGTACCTACTGCCATGAAGGGGACAGTATATGAATGAATGTTGCACAAGTTTATGTAGACCGTTTTTGAAACTGAGATTAATGAGTGGAGCGGTCACAGAGCAGTGGGAGTGGAGATGGGTGGATCATAGCTGGCAGTGTAGTGACTCGAAAATCATAGGCAGAGATGAAAGCATTCTGTTGGTGCTTGTGGAGTTCGCTGTGCAGAAGTGTTGTCAGGTTGAATGTACTTGAAGCTACCAAACCACTGCTCTCGAAGCAATAATTTCTGTGTGAATGTGTTCTCAGAAAGGATGAATCTCTTCATTTTCTTTACAAGTAGGTTTTCACACGCAATTTTAATGTCTTTTTATTTTAGCTTGCTTGTGGGAACTTTAATTAAAAAAAAATATTTTAAATATTTGTGTGGTTGTGGCATTTTGATATTGAATGAATGCCCGTTTTGTGTGTGTGTGTGTGACAGTTACATATCATTTACATTAGCGGATATAATAACTGAAGATGTTAAGACTATAGCTTCCTTGTATTACCTACTTTTACATGTGAAACAAAGCACTTCCAGCTTCATTTTGTCACTGTCATGATCAGGCAGTGAGAGACTACCATGTATGGACAGCAACATTACACACATACACTTCAGACAAACAGTTTAAGATCTGTAGTGTTCGCCACAGAACCATGTGAAAGATGAAACTGAAAATCTTAAATCATTGGAAATCTGGACTCATACACTATTGATAAACAGTTTTATACTGTGGTGTTCTTCAGATAGAACCATTTGAAGAAGGAATGGTAGAAACAAGTGAAAATATTGTGTGTGCAGAAGTGAGAGATGAAGCCAAGAGTCCAGCTCATAATGCTGCATGTGTAAGGGACTCCACTTGACACCTGGCTCAGCCAGGTAGTCATGCATACTTACATTGACATGTGACTTTCTTCATATTTACAGCATGCCCAGTTATGAGATGTTGGTGTTCAGTTTTATGTATTTTATTTTAACACATCTTTTTAAACCAAAAATGTGTACATTAGATCAGATTTGCTAAGTGTTTGATTTAATCAATTCTGTGTTGGAATGTTGACTCAAGTATTGATTTCATCAGTTCTGTGTTGGAATGTTGACTCAAGTATTGATTTCATCAGTTCTGTGTTGGAATGTTGACTCAAGTATTGATTTCATCAGTTCTTTGTTGGAATGTTGACTCAAGTATTGATTTCATGAGTTCTGTGTTGGAATGTTGACTCAAGTATTTTAGCTGAACATCAGTGTGTTTTGGTGTGTTGATAAGCGCTATCTCCAGAATGAAGGTTGGCTGCAACAGTATCTCCAGCACTCTGTTTCTCACCTTGGTGGTACACTCTGACAGACTGAAATCTGTCCATGTCATTATGTTATCCTTCCACTTGTATCGCTGTCTCTCTTGTGCCCAACTGTCTTCCAACCTCCCGTTTTTATATGGGTCATGTCTTTTAATGTCCTCAAAATATGTTTCTTTGTACTTCTTCCATCAACTCTCTTATTATTCCCAGCTTTTCTACAACTTCTGCATTTGTTTGCTTTTCTCCATAGAATGCAATCTTTTCTTCTGTATATCCACATTTCTAGGGCCAGAGTTCATTGTTCTGATTACTTGTTGTTGAGTTCATGCATCATACAATAGTGAACATTTCTAATTTTGTTCTGTGGATGTCGAAAGAGCATGTTGGCAGCACACATCCCTGCCAGGCTCCTCTTTGAATAGCATGTTGGCAGATATGCATCTTTGCCATGCTCCTCTTTGTATCTTTGTGTGGTGAGTAATTATTGCTCTACTGTTCCATTGCATGTGTACAAATCGTGGTAGCCTATGCTGCGTCAATGAAAACATAAAATATTTGCAACTTTTAAAGTTTTCCTATTCTCCTCTTCAGGCTCAGATTTCACACTGAAAGTGAATGATTGAATAAGATTATTTCCCTATGTTTCTTATTTCATGTTTAGTGTCATAGCCAGAAGATTGGAATATGAACATTCTTGAAATCTCACCATACTTGCTGTTTTCATTGTAAATGCATGTGTCAGCATGATCTTTACATGTGTAAATATTGTCTGTCTGTCACTACTGGTTACCTGTGAGCTTGACATTTTTGTTTCCCAAATAAGTATCTTTAAGCCATTAATTTAGCTGTTCGTGTTGTACTTTATAAAAGGCTTTCTTATGGGCTTTGAAACATGAATAAATACATTTCTGAACGTGAAGGTTTGTTATACGAGGGTGAGTCAATAAGTAAGTCACAGTTCTGTGGGATGGCAGGTAAATGTAGTTGGTGTTTTCTTCAGGTGTCATTAGGTGACAGCAACATCAAAATTTATATTCCCGTTTGTCAGGATGCTCTAGGTGTCTCATGCGCAGCGCATAAACAAAATGCGACTGTACTTGCGGAGTGTACAACCAAAAATCAACATGCAGTTGTGCATTTTTTGTTGGCAAAAGGACCACCTGCAAAGGACATTCATAAGCAAATGCTGACTATCAATAACATTAAATATGCAGATGATACAGTATTGATTGCACACAATGAGAAGGATCTGCAACAATTAGTAGATACGGTTGTTGTCAAAAGACAGATTATGGACTTCACTAGGAAGAAGGAAATACCACAATGTAATATATAAGTAAATGGGAATATTCTTCAACAAGTGAATCGGTACATTTATCTCAGAACAATCATAACATCTGATGGGAGATGCCTTGAAGAGATTAGAACAAGAATCGCCATGGCGAAAGTAGCCTTTAGCAAGATGAAAAACATACTGACCAATAAAAAGATGTCAATTGAAATGAGAAAAAGAGTGTTGAGGTGCTACATGGAGCCTGTTCTTTTGTATGGATGTGAAACTTGGACAATGAGCAGTCAAGCTGAAAAACATCTGATGGCTGCAGAAATGTTGTTTCTGAGGAAAGTGCAAAGAATACCATGGACAGACATAAAATCCAATGACCAAGTACTACAGGAAACAAATGACAATCGTAAATTGATTAGAGAAATTAGACGTAGACAGTCACATTTTTTGGGCATGTTATGAGGAGAAATGAATTGGAGAACATGGTGACAACTGGCAAGATTGAAGGGAACAGACCAAGGGGAAGACCGAGAAGTAAATACCTGGATGGCATGGTCGAGACAGGAACACTGAGCTGATCCATGACTCTGGTGATTGAGTGAAATGGCGAGTCATGACCGCCCACGCTTTCTGGCATGGCACATGATTGATTGATTGATTGATTGATTATGCTGACAATTGTTTGTCCTGTAAAGTAGTGCATAGCTGAGTAGAAAAATTTTCTCAAGGGTGCGAATGACACCGAAGTTGAATGTGAAGTGAAAACATAGTTTAGAAAACAGAGCATGCAGTTCTATGTAGTCGGTTTGGGAGGACTGATAAAATGATGGCATAAGTGCAGCAATGTTGATGGAAATTGTGAAGGGACAATGTATGTATAAAAATAAATTGGTTTCAAGTTATATTTAGTATTTTTTTCTACAGCCATTTGTGACTGACTTATTGACTTCCCCTCGTGTGTGTGTGTGTGTGTGTGTGTGTATACATATACACACACACCCCCCATCCCTATACAAATGACAGCTTCTCTGGTTCCAGTACATGTTGAGAGGTAAGATTGTTTCAGCTAACGTTTGTTTGTTGATAAGAAATATCAAATATTGACCAGCTCTGTCTAGTCATGATGACAGTTAAACCGTGATCTTGTTGCCTAGCATGACAGTGTCACCTGACCAGGTTGCTAATCTAATGGTCAGCAGCGAGCACTGTGTGAAGTGACTTCTGTGTGGATGTCTCCGGCATATCAAGAGACCAATAGTGTGTTTTTATATGTTGATGGTAAAGATACTCATAGTTTCGGCTTGAGTAACCATCTCTGTTCTGCCATGTTATAGATACTGATAAATGTATGTCAACTGATTTCTGATGAATCACTTCCTCATTTTTTTCTTTTTTGAAACTTGGATCATCTTGTTGTTAAAGATAATGTAACAGCATTGTCTCGATAAAGCAGCACTGTGAGAGTGAAGGCTGGGGCAGAAGTTTGTCTCGGCTGTATTTGGTGAAATGGAAGACTTGGCATAGGTAGTACGACCTAGAACCTCTGCCATGAAGTAGGGTTACGGCCTTGTTCTTGTACATATATATATATATATTTGACATTGTCAAATCAAAATATATTCATGTAGTTAGCAATTCATTAAAGTGCTTCATAAGAGTCTCTTTTTGTTCGATTATTTATTTTCTTTTAATTTAGCAGAGATTTATGTACTATATGTTTGTGTGGTGGTTTCTGTGCTTTATTTCAATAAATTTGCTTATCTAAACTACTGTCTCCGAGTTTTTCTTGGGGTTTTCAATGTATTACGACATAATTAGCATTTCTGCTGCTGCCCCTTACCCGTCATTGGAAGGTAGGCCCTCAAACAACTTACGCCAAGCCGTCCTGTCCTGTCTTTTGCTATCTTCTCCCATATAGCTCGTCCTCTTTCTCAAATTCCCTTCTCCTTGTCATTTTTACGTTTATTGTGTTCGCCCTATGGGTTTCAGAGAAAGGACTTCCTAGTTTTACTAGTATCAGATTTTCTCAATGTTTGGTCTATCTATTGCCAGCATCTTTAATTTGCTGGAATCTTCTGTGTTCGTGTGATGACATCGTGTTCGTAAATATTGTAATTGTTTCACTTTTCCTCAAATTAGCGCTATGCACTAAGTGTACATTTGGCTTGGAACA
This sequence comes from Cepaea nemoralis, assembly GCA_014155875.1. Taxonomy (NCBI): domain Eukaryota; kingdom Metazoa; phylum Mollusca; class Gastropoda; order Stylommatophora; family Helicidae; genus Cepaea; species Cepaea nemoralis. The sequence continues at coordinate 142,089 of JACEFZ010028321.1, forward strand.
GATTCCTTGATACTATCATAATTTATGTCTCCATATTGCACATTCTAAGACCCTTTTAAAACATATAACCATCCTGTGAATAATTTTCTGCAGTTGCTTGTCTTTTGTTGTTGTTAAGACATTGCTACAAATCTTAAAAGAAAAGTCAACAGGGTCGACTTCATTGCACTTGGTTTTTATCCCATATGACTCAGTCTCTTGCCACAGCGAACTCAGTAGCTCCAGCAACACCCCCCCCCCCCCAGGAGTCTCGGGGGGGGGGGGGGGAAGTACTCATAAACTGAAGTACACAGCCTGGAATTGAACCCACGACCTTCAGAGCCGAAGTCAGACGGCTTCACCACGGAGACTCCCAGTCCGTCCATCTGGATGGTTAGATTGAAAAAAAGAAAACTTTTCACCACGTTCAACTAGCCTTTGTGACGTTATATTTGTGGTGGTTCATGGTGCGAGATAAGTTTGTCTCGCTTTTCTGCACCAGTGTTAGTTGGCTTTTCGATTTTGACGAGTTTTTATGACTGATGTCAGCTGGGGGATTGACCGGCGGGTTCTCCTTTATGTTCATCTCCACCTGTAGTTCATTTAGTGGGTGATGGCTCCTGGTACGTTGCTTGGTTGGTCGCAGTCCCTATAAGGACTCTTTATTGGTTTGTTGTTTAACTAACGCTGCTTTAAGCCCCTCTAGAATCTCTCCAAGCATTCCCGATCCCGTTTGCGCTCTTTTTGTCTTCGATTTTATCAAAGTTTTTTTCCCCCATTCGATGAATTCCTCATCCTCTGCGTCCCAGCCAATTTCAGTTCGGAATCCTCAGATGTCTGGCGGGATACTGGTTTCTTGGACATTGTGGTTGGACTGTGCCTTAAGCTTGTGGTTTCTGATTGGTCTTTGGTTTCGCTTCGGCTTATGGCTTCTCTGCAGTCTTTTGCCTGGCTTCTGCTGGTTTGTTCTGGGTTAATTCCCTTTCGGCTTTTAGCAGTTCGATTTCGGTCTTGATTGTTTGTAGAATTTCTTCATTTTCCTTTTTAATCTGTGCATGCGATCCACCTCTTGCTTGATGCTGTGCTGGATTTCCTTCATGTCAGCCAGTAGTTTTTCGTTTTCGCTGGTTGGTGTCGGTGTCAGGAGTGCCTTGACTTGCTTCTTCAATAGTCAATCTGCTCTTGTAGCTGGGACTTTTCTGTTTGTGAGATGCCCCCGGTTGTCTCGCACCTCTGCAGTGCTTCCTTTATGGTGTCTTTGTGGTTATGGCGATCTTTAAGACGTCTATGTGTCTTCGAAGGTACGGACAGCCCAGGTATCTTGCTCCATGCTTGCCAAGGCAGTTGGCGCACTTTGTCTTGTTGGGCTTTCGGAAATCCTTATCCCGTTTGGCCAGCAGACATTCCTTGACGCAGTATCGGCAGATATCTGTCTTGCTACGGCATGTTGTTCTGCTGTGGCCGGCCCTCTGGCATCTTGAGCATTGTGTTATTCTTGGGATGAATCGTTCAGGTTGTTGAGCTTTCTTGTTCATCACCACTTGGACTGGTTCTCACCGCTCTCTGTTGAGATCATCGCTAAAGTTGTAGGAATCTTGGAGTAGGTGAGAAGCCGCTCCGCCTTCAAGACTTGGATGTGGAGATTTTCCTGTAGTAGCTGCTTCTGAAACTGGTCATCTGTCAGCTCCACGTGGATATGCTTGATAACCCATCTGATCATCTGTAAGTGGGTGTTTCCGACTCTGGTGTCTTTCTCCTCACTCTTCTTTTCAATAGTCTTGGCTCTTGTCTGTGGTTGGTTGCCCTTCTTCGTGGTAGCTTCATTTGCGGTTCTGGCACTTTGCTGCAGCTCGCAGGCAGGTTCTCTTCTCTCAGCTTCTTGATGGTCTTGGCGGCTTCCACGCTGCTCATCTTCCACATGCCATTTTCTCCCACGTATCAGGTTTCTTGAACAGTTTAGGTGATTTGTTCTCGATAGCGCTCTGCTGTTGCGAATGACGACTCCCAGTGCTACAAATACTATTATACAGGGTGTATTTTTAATGAATGTGGGGTTCTTGAAAATATTGCCATTCCAAGTTTTGTATTTACCTTTTATGTTGCACGAACTCCACAGAGGGTAAATACAAAACTTGGAAAGGAAATATTTGCAAAAACCCAAGTCATTAAAATTACACCCTATATCTACTAATTATACTATCTTGTTCCATTAATATTGTTTCATCTTTTAGTTTTAAACATTTGTGGCTGCTCGTGTTTCCACCGCTTAAGATATTTCTTGGTACATAGAAATATTCTCGTCCAGTCACTGTTATTTATCTCAGTCTCTGTGCATGTTATCATCATCATCATGTCACAGTTATTTTGTGGAATGTCAGCCTCATTACGGAAATAATTCGATCTTTTCCCATTTCCCTGTCTCAAGGATCTTTATGCCCAATGTGTCAGTAATGTCCTGTGTCTATGGTGGTGGACATTTTGCTTTCCTCCCAGGAATCATGCCATACATTACTGTTCTTTATAAACCACTGAAGTGCTTAATATAGCCAGAGTATTTAGGTTTCTGAGACATGAGGCTGCTTATAAGTCAGTCTTTCTCCCATATTCAGATCTTGTAGAATGTCAGTGTTTTTCGTCTTCTTGATCCATAATATTCATGCAATTTTATTTGATTCAATGCCGAGCAACACGCAGGTTTGGACCAAATCATGGCACACAATTAAATAAACAAGTAGTATAATGTACATTTCCGTTCACTGAGTATTAAAATTTCGGAAGATACAGCGATACAAAACAAATATGTTAGTGCCAGAATGAACTCTGAATGTCTAGTAGCGGTGTCACATCTCGCCCACTCAGTTTGCAGAACCACAGGACAGCACATCAAACAGGAAAGATCTCACCCTGGATGATCCGTATGCTTGAGTCTGACGATAAATCCGTTATTGAATGAAACAAAACTGTTCACCGCTATATCACTGTCCAGTAATAATAATCCAGTCAGTTTATGACCTTTGCCCGAGTCTGTTTCATTACAGTATTTATCCGACATTGAAAAACACCACATCACCACAGTTCAGCATATTGTCTATATGAGTAGCAATGTTTTTACTGTCTATTGTCTAGGTCTACAAGACGTAGGTACTGTTATTTTGCTTTGTTTTCTTCAAACTTCTATTCCTTTTTTCTCTTATTACGTAGTTATCTGGATCTTCTTTTTCAAAGTTCCTTTAAAAGTATAGTTTATTTCTTCTTTGATCCTGTCTACTTTATTACTTCGTTTATTGGGGTATTTGCTCTCCCCACAATGAATTGACTTGAATTGTTTTTCAACCAGCTTTTCCAGCACACAAGAAGTATGTGTCTATCTTCTCTTTATATCCCGATGAGAGTTGGAACCTGTGAAAAGTATAACAGATCCCGTGATAAGCATCTGCCACTTAATACTACTTATGCAAGGGTCCTCCAGCCATAATGACAAGGCTTCCGAAGTAAACACCCACATAAGACATATGAATTCATCAAAGTCTAACTATTCACTAATAGAAAACAATGATAAACGCTATGCTCACACATCTATTTTCCTATGCTAAAACTATACTCTAATATATTAATACCTTATATATGCACTTATCCTCCTGGAATCGAAACACACTAGCGAATAACACACTAATATCCCATATTCGTTCAACCATTAGGGACGTGTATTTCTTTCCCCTCTCAGGAGGCATAGATCATTCAGCCCAGTTTGGAACACACACTAACTCGAAATCTTTGTTGCTACTATTTATATTGGGCCCATTACGACCCAAGGATGGCTATAATCTGTTGAGTTGAGTTAAGAACCGACATCACTGCACTTAGGACATTCCCATACGTGCTCCGTACCCTCGTTCAACAGCCAGCGAAGAGTCATACTACTAATCGTTCTCACCGCTATCTGATTAAACGTTCTCCTGGTCTACATATGGGTTCTCAATCTGTTCCCTCCGCCTTCTCCACCTGGTCCCACAAGCGCACGACCACCTCCCCCTTGTCCATAGGCAAACTACCACCAAGAGGTGCTGGCTATAATCTATATATGTCGTCTTTCGGTCCAAATGGGAGGTCACATATGGTATCCTTCGGCACTGAATCAGTTCATTCAATATTTCAGTTCAAAAGCCCCTGTTTTGTGTTGAATGTATGGTCAAACGGCCCAAGGTCAAGCCGTATGTTGCCACTGGAAATATGCATGTTCTATACGTGTTTATTTTTATTTGTTTCCTAATTTTGTGGTCCTAATGCCGTCTCCCTGGCGAAGAGGTTAACGACTTCCGGATAAGGCAGCGGATCGCATTGGTTACTTACAGGGTATGGGAGCCGGTTGCTCAGAAAGCAATGGCAAACTACTGTGCGTAATCTTGCCAAGAACATCAACAACAGCTGAAAATGCTGGTGTTGACTGCAATGCCCTGAAAGGGATATGCAACTTTTTAAAAAATGTTGTGTTACGGGTTCTTCATCATCATCATACAGTGGCTTGTCAAGTGCAGAACATTTTCCCCATAACAACCTTCCTGAGTGTCTCTCTGTCATATGCCAGATGTCCTGCATCTGTTGTTCTCATGTGAACATTATCTCTCACATACTTAAACCGTCTACATTGTGGTCTTCCTATTCTCCCCATCCCAAGTATGACGCCATCGATAATGATCTTTTCCAAATATTCGTGTATATTTTGTTTGACATGCACAAAATATTTCATTTTCCTCAGTTGTATTTGTCTTAACTAATCCCCTGCATTATTCAGTTCTTGCTTAATGGGTCTGTTTGTTCTCTTTTTCGTCGAATGAAATATAAATACTATTCTGTAATATTTGCTAGCTCCGTGGCGAAGGCGCAGTTCGTAATCCCGCATATCCGCGTTGGAAACACAGCTATAGGCGATTTGGCAGCATACCGCACTGCGTTGGTTTTTTACGAAATGGTGTGAGGTTGTGGGAATTACAATCAACAAGATACACACCAATAACGAAGGGTTACAGATTAAGTATAGTGTCGCTTCACCACTGCGAGGTGGTGTAGAAATATATGACTCTGGCGATCTAGTGGACTCCCGGATATAGAAAAGTTTCTACACTAAAAGTTCCGCCCTTCCCAAGAAAACCAGAAATGGCTCGTGAACCCCCAAGTGAGTAACTAGACAGACATGGTTAAGTCCTACACTGATAAATCATGAAGAAGGTTTCTCTTAGATAGGTGTTAGGAGCCTGGAATTTTCATCAGACAAAGATGAGGATATCTCTCTCTCTAATCATCTTTTGCCCATCTTTTTGTGAGGTCTTCCAGCCTCACCGTGCTCCTTTAATTTTATAATAGGCGATAAATACCTTTGTAATAACACACATTTATTGAACATACGTCACAATTAAGTGAACTTCAGGATATCCAATTCCAAAATTTATTGAAAATAAATGCTGGGGATGGAAGAGGAATGATGAAATGCTTTATAAACCAGAGACATGCATAAACAGAACCATGCAATGCAAGAATATAAATTGCAATATACATCACAGCTCCAATTTAATACATAGGCATATGGTGGTTTAAAAGTTCCCTCATTTCTTCGGTCCACTAAGAATATAAAGAAATGTTGTTCTCCTCTTGACAATAAGTGTCGAGGGACTATAAGCTGACTGGGGTATTCAGCTGGATGTTTGAGATAATTAGTGTCCTACATGGGTCCTATGTCGTAGGTGAATATTGGACACAGTCGAATTAGAATCTTCTTTTGATGTTACCTATAGGTGGATATTGGTTTCATACGGGAATACCTTTATGTGAATGGACCTGCAAGATGTAAAGAGTCAGGGCAGTCATTCATGACAACAGGTTATCACACTTGAAGTCCCCTTCAAGGCAAAGCATCCCGATCATAGGACATGCCAAAGACTGGCCCTTCTACTCAGGTTGATGTGTCTGAGCTTCTCATCCGCATCACAGACAATTTGGTATGACCAAAACCATGCTGGTACGCCACACGAACACCACTCTCCTCGCTGATAATACAAACAAACATTCCACTGATATACATTTTGTAACACTAAATGTCATCGTGAGAATGAGTATGAAAGAAAAGGAAGAAAGGATGAGGAGGAAGAAGTGTGGCATCACTTAGAAGCGAGATCATTAACCCCTTCTCTCTTCGGTGCTGGAATCAAATTGGACAGCTGATGGAGCGCTACAGGTATCTGCATATTGGTCATCATCTGCTGATCATTGATGTTAGGATGTCTGGTTGTGCAAAAACTCATTGCTATACATTTGTTCTAAAATCATATGTCATAATCAAAGTATCAACAAACACAAAAGGAAACTAAAGGAAAAGGGGAGGAGAAGGGAGGGTGTTACTCATGCACCAATCCCTTCGTTCTGGTGATGGAGTTTAATCTACTCGGATGGACTGTGGGTGATATCTTCTCACTGCTCACCCCTATTCGTGATGGACACTGAGACTTCCTACCGAGTGAGGAGCATCATATCCAACCAACCATCATGATAATGCACTCGTCCAGCTATGTCAAAACCATCATAAGACCAAGACAACATGAGACTTATGCATCATGAAACATACATTGTGAGACATATATCAATAGACAGGCATCATGAGACAGACATCATGAGACAGCAACTACAACTCCAATATGCAATATGCAAACTTCACTTGGCCAATGGCAAATAACCAATGAACAAACCAATCACCAATCCCTGTGGGCGGTACTTTGGTACATAGATGTCCTATCCCATCCACTCTCATACGGCAAGCCGTTCCTCCCCTCTCTCAGGCTAGAAGCGGTTCACAAGTACCATCCTTCATCACCATCAAGTCATTTGCTCTTCCTTACTGGGCAACATTAGTACTTCTCCAACAGCAGGTAGGGCAATATTTAATTAGCAACATTCACATGTGAAACAAAACACATGAAAACATAGAATCCTCCCATGAATTATTGCACGAGCCATCATATATATATGTATATATATATATATATATATATATATATATATATATATATATATATATATATATATATATATATATATATATATATATCAGACATAGACAAGGGTTCGAACATATATTGTCCTTTCCTCCTGACCATTAGGAACAGGGGTTTTGTGAAAGCAGTTCGTTAACCCAACCACTGTTGCAAGCTAACAAGTGCACCAACTTCAGAAATACATTGCATTATGGTAAATCTTTAAGAATGCTTTTAGCAATTCTCATGAACATAAGATATTCTCCAATTGTGTAATGCTGGCGTGAAACGCACGACGTGCAAACTTATGAATCTTATGATGCGTCTATCTTTCTTCTTATATGAGCATATAACAGAATTCTCGTAGTAGACGAAACGATAGACATTGTAAAATATTCAGTGTGTTGGACATGCTAGTTTGTCAGAAAGCAACATTCAGAGTAATTTCTCATTGAAGCTCTGATCTCACCCTTTCACATTTCTCATGCAAATACACTGATACTCGTCTATTTCGCATCACTAGGTACGGCCACATCTAAAATGATTTTATAGTCGTACCTGGGACACAGAGAAAAGAATTTGGGCGATGAATTTAACCACATCTCGAAAGCGACCAGCCCATATGAAATCTACATAGCTAACACTATGCCATGCTATGTTTTTGTCGGGATCAGATGGAATCTCTCGGCTGGCCTTTCCAATTAGCCAATCAAATGACTGCATGCTCCCTTTTCAAAGCGTGCTAACCTAGTGTAACTTATTCCAGAATGTTCGTTCTCGAAATAAACCTTATGTCATTCCATCAGCAGGGACACCGTTCTATATTGTATCATCATCATCATCATCATCATCATCTTCCACTTCTGCCGTCAAGCGTCGTGGGGAGGAATAATTTGCGTTCCAGCGCCCGGTGGGCGGCACTGGATAGTGTCATTCCGTGTGGTTGTACAATGCCTCTGATGTCGTCAATCCATTTTCTTCTTGGACGTCCTCGTGGTCTCGTCACAGATGATCTTTGATGTAAGGCCAGTGATGGTAGTTGCTGATGTTGCATTCTAACGACATGACCAAACCACTTGATCTTCTGTCTTTAAATAAATGTGGCACAAGGTGTTGATCCCACAGTCTGTCTGATAGTAGCATTTCTTACTCGGCCTCGGATTGTTAAGTTGGCAGCTCTCCTCAGGCATCTCATTTCGCAGGTGTTGATTTTGCGAAGGTGTAATTTTGATAAAGTCCAGGTTTGAGATTGGTAGCATAGGGTTGGTGTGAATATGCTGTTTATTATCTGTCGTTTTGCTGACATGGGTATGTTTGGATGTTTCAGTAAGGGTGATAGTTGATATGTAATTGCACTAGCTTTTTGACATCTGATTTCAATTTCTCTGTCCAATCTGCCATCTTCTGTGATCATACTTCCAATGTATTTGAATTCTTTAACTTGTTTCAGAGGTGTGTTATTTATCTGTATACTTAGATCTGCTAACTTGCATTACTTCGGTTCTGGCTGTATTTATACTCATATTGTATCTGCTGCAGGTTGGACTCAGATTAGTAATATGATTTTGTAGTCTGCCCTCATCGCTGTAAAACGGGCACTGATCGTCTGCAAATAGAAGTTCATTTATTCCCTGTGGGTCAGTTGTTTCATCTGGAGTAAAGAGTTCTAAATTTTCTGAATCTGTTCTGTCGAGACTTGCTTCTTTGGAAATTCTGTCCATGTAGATATTGAATAGCAGGGAAGACAGCACACATCCTTGCCTCACTCCTGTGTTGATTGTGAACATATCTGATATACCTTCTTGTGTTCTTACTGCACTTTGGCTCGAGTAGTACATGGCTATGATGTTTTCTAGCAGTTGCCCTTCTATCCCATATTCTTCAAGGATGGTCCATAATTTGTATCTGTCTACTCTATCGAAAGCCTTTTCCTGATCTACAAACATCTATATTGTATAGATGTAGCAAATCCTCTGTTCACTGGGAACTTGGATGAATGACCACGACACATCACAGTTTCCTCTGAGAGTACACAATTATGTCCTTATCTGAATACTGTCTCTGGCACTATGCCATCTAATGTCACTGATGCCCCAAATATTCACATTCATGCCCAACGTCCATTTCCCTGTTGATACTGTACAATTTTCCATTTTGTATAAAAGACATGCCATTTTATGATCCAAATGGTGTTAATTTATACTGTTGTAACATATAATTAACCAAAGAGCAATCACTACAAGAAGCAGATGAAAACCGTAAACTGATTAGAGAGGTTGGACATAGACAGTCAACATTCTTCGGACACGTTATGATAAGAAATAAACCAGAGAACTTGGTGACAACTGACAAGATTAAGGGGAAAAGAACAAGGTGAAGGCAGAGAAGTAAATATCTGGCTGGCTTGGCTACGTGGCACGGTCGAGACAAGAACGTGGAGCTGATCCACGACTCTGGTGATAGTGTGAGAAGGCGAAGCATGACCGCCCACGCTTATCGGCATGGCACATGATGATGAATATATAATTTAAACAGTTACATCGGAGCCTTACCCTCTGCCGGTTCGTGTATGGTTTAACTCCAATAGCCTTTCCTGACACAAACTGACCATTCAAGGCAGTAGGTCCATATTAGAGCTAATATTATGTTATGAAAATGTCTTGATAAATCATTTTACATAAACGAATTCCACGAAATTCGACAATTGGCGAAACTAGGTTTGTCTGGGGTAAGAGAAAAAGACGAGAGAGGGAGAGATACCAAGCTGTCCTGACTTGACCCTGAGTCTGAAAAATAAAAAGCATTTTCGTGTTACCGAACCGACAATAAGAGCCCTATAATATGAAACTGAAAGAACCGCCCAGGTCACATGTGGGTGGCCTCAAGTTGTCAGTGAGGGATTTGAAATAAATTAGGTCATAATACGTAATGTAAATTCGGGAATTTCCAGTGACCATATTTGTCAACAAACAAGAGAATAAACGGACTTCTTTTGCCTCACAACCGCCATATAATATAGAGGAGGTAGATACAATTTTCTGTTTTTCGCTTCTCTTGTTACTTGAATATCATAATTGATGTCTTCAGTGTCTCGTTTTCTCAATCTAGGCATCGCTTCCTGAATCGTCACCTAACCTAGTGCCCAGATGTTCTTCTCATGTAGAGAACTCTAGCCGCTGATTGATCTTGTTCAATTCTTCAAATTGCTAGCTACATGTCTGAGACATTTATATTAACATTTTAAATGTTGTAATATACATTTACTTTCCGTTCATATCATACACTTCCCAATGATTATAAACACGAAAGTCACAAAGAATATGTTGCACGATTTGTTGCCTGGCATATTTGGCTTCATCTCACCAAGTCCCGACATGTTCGTGTTTTCCTGTGTACACATTATTTTAGCGCAATGATAATTACATAATTGTTTCCTTACAAATGACACATGCGAAATATTTATAGCTCTACAGATTAAGGAATGATAATGATGAAACCGCAGTGGACGGATAGAAAGAGCAATGAAGACATCTTGAATGAAGTTAACTCAGAAAGAATGGTTACTCGCATCTGAAGAAGACAGTTCACATTCGTTGAGCATGTTGTGAGAAGAGGACAAGTGGAGTATGTCGTCACAACGGGGAAGTTGTAGGAGAGGAGAGAGAAAGTGTTGGCAGTTTGACATCATAGCATATAGGAACATCAGTATCAGTAATGATACAAGAGACAACATTGCAGTTATAAGCATATTTCAGGCGAACGAAAGAAGAAGAAGTATCAGAAATGACTGACCGCACATGAGACAGATGACTATAGTGCATAAGCAAGCTCTTCGTCACATAACTAACGGCGCTCAACATGGAGTATAAGAAGAAGCAGAGTAAGGCGTATTTTGTGAGGTGGGAACTAACTTGCCTCACTGAATTCTCACTCACTCATATTTTTCTTCTTACGAACCGTCGCATTCGCCAATTGCGGACAAGTTTTGCACTTACTACATCCTGTTTTTAAAGCAAAGGAGTCGGGGTAGGGTAGTGGCTCGCACGCTTGCCCGCCTTCCCGCTTGACATGTGTTCAAATCCACGTCGAGGCGGGGATGTGTTTGAAGTGACCTGGGTGACCAGGTCGAGCTAGCCTTAAATGAGTACCAGGAAATGGTGTGAAAGTAAAGGCGACCGACGTGATATTACTAACCGAGTGCCGATTGGTCTTTAAAAGTATGGGACTGCCATCATATATCTATATCATTATATTATATCCAATACTCCAGAAGGCGTGGAAAAGGATCCTTTATTGTACTGTTATAATTACGTATCCACGGACAGCCGGTGACTAAGCAAGCGATCTTAATCATTACTCCCTAGTAGGTCACAAGTTGAACATCCCTATGGTGAATGTGCTGTGCCCTAGTTTAACGAGAGAACGAAATTTCACGTGGCCTCAACCTGGCTGTGATGTTAACATTACATTAACAGTGTCTAACCGTGGCTCCAGTTAACAGAAACACGCAATTCTTCACTTCACTGGCACTGGGGTCTTTCGACTTTGCAGTAAGTCTGTTAATATTTATAATTATATTATATCAAATGCAGATAAGGAAGTTCATGAAGTGTGATTTCAATAAATTCGCTTGCTGTTGTGTGGTATTTCACGGTGAAGTAAATAAAAAATGATTTTGTAAAGTAGCGCCTTTTAAAAGTGCTATTTAAAAAAAAAATAAATGATTTCTCTTGTTTTCTGTGTCTTGAATAGGGACATTATTTACTACTACTACTACTACTACTAACTAGTACTACTGTTGTTGTTGTTGTTTTTGTTGTTGTTTGTCCATCAAGAATTATGACGATCATTCTCATTCATTTCATCCATGGGGGTTGAAAGTATGGAGCCCTGTACTACTACTACTACTACTACTACTACTACTACTACTACTACTACTACTACTACTACTACTACTAGTAGTCTAGTAGTATAGAGCCTAGTGATGGTGGTGGTGTAGTAAAGTGATGGTAGTTGTTTAGTACTACTATTACTAGTAATAGTAATACTGTAATAGTAACAGTTAATTGTTAATTGCAGCACTAACAACAGCTATGGCAGCAGAAGTAATAATAGTTGTGTAGCAGTGGTGGTAGCATTAGTTGTAGTCATGTAGTGTAGTAGTAATTGAAAATCAGCAGGAGCATCAGATGCAGAGTATTAGTAGTAGTACTTAGAAAATAATAGTAATGACAGCAGGAGCTATTATACTATTATGGTAATAGTAGCAGCATTGGTGGATGATGGTTGGGTGGTAGTAGTAGTAGGTTCATTATTAGTATGAAATAAATAGTAGTAATCATAGTATATTAATAATAGTGGAAGGAAGAGAATAGTTTCCTTTTAAAACAGGCTTACACAAAGTGCACACATCATAATAAATAAATCATTGTATAGTGGACATTATTGGGAGTCAAAAAATTCACCACATGACATAAATAATCACATGGAGGTAGTTAATATCAGATAAGGATACACTTAGGTTTGTGTAAGCAGCAGTAGAAAGACACAGAATCAGTGAACATTAGGTATAACTTATGTGGTTTGTGTAGACAATAGTAGAAAGACACACAGAATCAGTGAACATCAGATATAACTTAAGTGGTTTGTGTAGACAATAGTAGAAAGACACACAGAATCAGTGAACATCAGATATAACTTAAGTGGTTTGTGTAGACAATAGTAGAAAGACACACAGAATCAGTGAACATCAGATATAACATAAGTGGTTTATGTAGACAATAGTAGAAAGACACACAGAATCAGTGAACATCAGATATAACTTAAGTGGTTTGTGTAGACAATAGTAGAAAGACACACAGAATCAGTGAACATCAGATATAACTTAAGTGGTTTGTGTAGACAATAGTAGAAAGACACACAGAATCAGTGAACATCAGATATAACTTAAGTGGTTTATGTAGACAATAGTAGAAAGACACATAGAACCAGTTAACATAAAATACAGGATACAGCTAAGTTTGTGTAGGCAACATTATGATGCACAGAACCAGTCAACATAAGATACAGATAAGTTATTTGTATAGGCAACAGTTTAAAAATACACAGAATATGTTAAAATCAGATACAGGATACAGCTAAGTTTGTTAGGCAATATTTTGACACACAGAACAAGTTAACATCAAATACAATTAAGTTGCTTGTGTAGGCAACTTTATAAAGATACACACAATTAGTTAACATCAGATACAGTTGAGTTGTCTGTGTTAACATTATAATCAATGACAGACTTGGCAGGGTGTCATTTTACATGATAAGTGGGTCCTATGGTCCCCTAATAAAGCAATTCCCCTTAAACATTACACAGTATGTTAGAATGTTTAATTCTGGCAATCAATATTTTTAGACCCAGTGTAGGCAACAGTTTCATGATACAGAGAACCAGTTAACATCAGATACAGGATCAGACAAGTTTATGTAGACAGCTTTAAGACACATAGAACAAGTTAACATCAGATACAGCTAAGTTGTTGCCTGTGTAGGTGCCAGAATACTGCTGACTTCTCGATCATGGTAAATATACTGTGTGTAATATCAACAGCTGGTCAACTAATAATGTTAGGCTCAACTCATGGTAAATATACTGTGTGTAATATCAACAGCTGGTCAACTAATAATGTTAGGCTCAACTCATGGTAAATATACTGTGTGTAATATCAACAGCTGGTCAACTAATAATGTTAGGCTCAACTCTAACAGCAAGGGGAAACCAATATCCCACCAGACATCTGATGAAAACCGAGATGAGTACCCTGATGATGACATGGAGTGATCCCGGGCACCTACCTTGGAGGAGTGCCAAGAATCGGCAAGGAGAGAGGCAATTAAAGAGGAACTCAGGCGCAAGGAATTCAGAAGGCAATGGGAAGAAAAAGGAAAGAAGAAGCCCAAGAAACTCAGGGGGAAACCAATACACAAAAAAGGAGGCAAAAAGACCAAATAAACAGTCCTTATAAGGACTACAACCAGTCAAGCAAGACGCCCCAGGACCCAACACTGACAAAAGAAACCACCAGAGGAGACGAACCAATGGTTCACCACCGACCAACCCCCCCAGCTGACGTTACAGACACAAACGCTTACATAACCTGTCTGAGCCAGGACTCACTTGTAAGAGCGCACAAGACAAAATCAGGGTGAAAGCCCCCAAAAACCATGGATCTCAACTCTAACCACGGCTGAAAGAAGCAGGTTGAACGAGACCGAATTTGGAATTTTTGTTTACAAATCAAGTCAAGAAAACTTAACATCAGATACAGCTAAGTTGTAGTTGTTGCCTGTGTAGGGCAGCAGTATAATGATAAACAGAATCAGGTCACACCAGATCCAACTAAGTTGTCTGTCTGTATAAGCAGCAATGTAATGATACACAGAACTAGTTAACATCAGATGCAACTTAGTTGTTTGTCTGTATAAGCAGCAATATAATGATATACAGAACTAGTTAACATCAGATACAACTTAGTTGTTTTCCTGTGTAGGCAACAATATAATGATACACAGAACTAGTTAATATCAGTTAACACTAAATTGTTGCCTGGTAGGCAATATTTTATAACAGTTCTGACATGCATGCATGAACATGCCTTCAAGGTTGTAATGAATAAAACACAAAAAATGAGTAGTAGACAGTAAACTTTACCACACCCCAGTCAGAAGTAACAAAATAGACATTGTGGCCAAAGCCTTCAACAGCATACAAACAAACATGCATACACTTAATTCAAGATTATAAACAAGACTCCAAGGTTATAGCATCTTTGAGATAAAAAAGTGGGCCAGAATTAGGTCACTACCTCATTGGTGTTTGAGAGGTTGCTTTCACACGATGCTATTTATACCAGAATGAAATTACATGTAAAGTAGTATCCTTGTTCAAGGTATGATGTATGTGGCATAATGTAAACCATAAGCCCCACTATTTTTTTGCATAGAAGAACTCGTTATAAAACGGCAGCGTTCTAGAGTTATGTCACTGAAATTGTAATTCCAAATAAATTAAATTTATTGTGGCAGTTGTACTGTGTACGGTTTGATGTTAATATGAATAACTTCATGGAATAATTCATCTCAATTAATGAAAGATGCAACCTAATTTAATGTCCATTTCATTCTTGGGATTGGATTTTCTCAGCAAGCTTGGTAATATCTACTTCCTTATATATTATTTAATGAAAACTAAAGGCCGTTCCACTATATTTGTTGGGGTGGGGACAGAGGAAGGGGTGGTGGTGGAGCTCTGCAGTCATATGCTAGTAGTTATTGTCTGTGTGACAGAATGGACTGAAGTTGTATCAGTTGAACTCAGCTTTGCTTTCAATAACTATAATCCTTGAAAAATGTTTGCTCTCATGTGCGTGTACCTATGGAAGTTGAAAAAAATTACTTAAAAATATATATATTTTGCTCTTCAAATAGATATAACATAGAATTAAAGTTAATGGTATTCTTTAATATTTATTTAGTTCAGTTGGTTTGAAGAAATAATCACATGTTTGACACCAAGTATGTTTAGGTGCCACAAAATGCTCAGATTGTGATAATAACAATTTTCATGGACAAATTATTGTTTCATCTTCAGTGTTATGGAATTGTTGTGTGTTATAATTTCTCTGTAAACATTCTTGAATATCTGTGAAAGCCAATGAAGAGCAGCATGCTGCCTGTGGACCAGGTGTCCGGATCTCAACGGGTGTGATATAAATACTTAACAGTAAAACTGAGTTCAGAAGTTGTGGTAGTGTAGTGGCTTTATGCTTGTCGGATGGTCATGTATTCTTCTTCTTATGCGTTTGTCCAGAATGTTGTTTTAGACGTAATTGTGTTGTGCCTGTTTACAACAGAGCTGCGATATCTGCACCTTTCGGTCAACACATCCGACTTCTTCAGGCATTTGTTGACTGGGTTACCTTCCTGGGGATCATGTATTCAAATTCGCGTGGAAGCAGATAAAAAACGACCTGGGCTTGTAGGCCGATCCAGCTTAAAATGGGTACCAGGAAATGTCTTGAGATACTGATGTGATACTGACCCCCATGACCCCTGGAGTCCATCAGGGGTCAGGGTGCCATTTTGTCTATACAAATATAGCACCATATGCCCAGTGCACTTAGGTGTGTGGAAGAGACCTTTCTTTTTTAACCCCTGGCGTGCTGAATGGTCTATACAAATACTTCTAACACTTATGTGTGTAAGTGAGACCTATTTTTAAAACTCTGGAGTGCTGATTGGTCTATACAAATATGTCTAACACTTATTTGTGTAAAAGAGACCTTTCTTTTTTTAACCCGGAGTGCTGAATGGTCTATACAATTAAACCTAACACTTATGTGTGTAAAAAAGACCTATTGTTACAACCCCGGAGTGCTGAATGATCTATACAAATATGTCTAACACTTATTTGTGTAAAAGAGACCTTTCTTTTTTTTAACTCGGTGTGGTGAATGGTCTTTACAAATATGTCTAACACTTATGTGTGCAAATGCACACGCAAATATGCAAATGCACACGCAAATATGCAAATAGTATGTCAGGTCTTAGTCAGATATGACTGAGCTACCATAATGACAGCAGACGGTACTACCTGCTTTCTGTTAGTGCCGAATGTTGGGCAAACCCAACACCCCACATTGTGCCAATGGCTTCAGGCAGAAGAGCGCAATTGGGAGGGTACAAGCCTTATCTTGGTGCGAGGAAATGCAACCTAAAAACAAAATGTCATGGCAGGGCAGACCAGGCCCTAAGCCTTGGTTGGCAGCTGGTCTAGGATCGAAGCTACGACAGTTAGAGCATTGCTTTGCTGATCCAGCACATTCTGTAGCTTGTCATGTTCCAGATTTATTGCTGTTCTCTTTCCTCTGGAGTGAACTAGACAGGCCGATAGAGGGATCATGCTGCATAGGCAACACATGGTCTCTATTTTCAGTCCAGGCTTTGTGCTATGGAGAAGTATAACTCCATCCCTGGTCTTATCCGGTCTCAGAATCAAAGCAAGAGGTAGCAGCTATGGGTTATAAGTTCTTGTCAATTGGCGTAGACATGGGGCGCCACAGGTTGCCTCTGACGGTGGGAGACACCTAAAGGTGTCACTGATCAGCTACCGCCCGCCTCAAGCTGGCTAGCCCCAGGCTAATTGGGTGCTGATCCACCACAGCCTGCCTGCTTTAATGGGTGCTTGGGGCTAGGACAAAATCTGAATCGCATGCTGTAAAACCAATGCACCGGGTATTACTAAAAAGACAAATAGAAACCTCAAGCTACGGCTTGCAACCTGGAACGTAAGAACCATGTGTCCAGGATTTTCCACTGACCTGACGAATATTGATGATGTGAGAAAAACGGCTGTGATTGATGCTGAACTCAATCGTCTTAACATTGATATTGCTGGCCTGCAGGAGACTCGTCTCGCTGAGGAAGGGTCACTCAGGGAAAACAATTACACCTTTGTTTTTGGAAGGGTAGAGGGCAGGCAGAAAAAAAGGCAACATGGTGTGGGCTTTGCAGTGAAGAATTCGCTACTGGGAATGATTGAAATTCCAGCTGGAGGTAATGAAAGACTATTATCCCTGCGCTTGGCAACCTCTTGTGGTTTTGCCACCATTATCACTGCATATGCACCGACACTCAATTCCTCTGATGATGTGAAGGATTCGTTCTATGAGGAGTTAGACTTGTGATCAAGGCAGTTCCAAAATCCGACTACATTTATATGCTCAGTGATTTCAATGCTCGTGTGGGCAAGGACTCGAGTTCATGGCCAGTGTGCCTTGGAAAATACAACATCGGTCGCATGAATGAAAATGGGCAAAGGCTGCTGGAGCATTGCACCAGAAATGACCTATGTATTACAAACTTCTTCTTTAAAACAAAAGAGCTGCATAAGGTCACATGGAAACATCCAAGATCCAGCCATTGGCATCAGCTGGACTTCATCATCACACGGAGACAACATCTGAACCAAACATCATTAACTCGAAGTTACCACAGTGCTGACTGTGATACGGATCATTCTTTGGTTGTTGCAAGGGTTAGACTGAGACCAAAGAGAATCTACACAGCTAAACACAAATCTAGCCCCAGGATTAATATTATTAACACCCACGATCCTGATAAGTGTTTTGAGTTCCAACAGCAACTTGAAGACGCTTTCACTGGTGCATCAGAAAATTGTACAGCAAGTGAAAAGTGGGGTAAACTTAAGGAAACTCTTTATAAAACAGCGGCAGGCGTTTACGGCACTGTGGATCATAAGAGGCAGGACTGGTTTGCGGCAAACAGCCAGACACTGCAGCCCTTGATTGATAAAAAGAAGATAGCTCTCTTAAGAAACAAGGAAAGAACAACGCGTAACACTCTCAGTGAGCTGAAGCAAGCTAGGAAGGATGTGCAAAAGGCTGCCAGGCAGTGTGCAAATGACTATTGGATCAAGTTATGTGAGTCCATTCAAAATGCAAGTGATAAGGGAAACATCAGAAGCATGTATGAAGGGAAAATCCAATGATCCAATGATCAAAAGAAGTGCACCACTGAAAACCTTGACTGGAGAAATCATCACTGATAAGAAACAGCAGATGGATAGATAGGTAGAGCACAATTTGGAGCTTTACTCAAGTGAGACCAAACTAGCGGATGATTGCCTCAGTGCCTTAAAGGCCCTACCAACTCTTGACCACCTGGACACACTTCTCACCATAACAGAAGTTAAGTGTGCTATAAATGAATTTGCATCTGGCAAGGCTGCAGGTGTCGATGAGATTCCAACAGAGGTTATCAGGAGTGGACAAGACACACTCACTCTACAGATCCACCAGCTAATAGAGCTATGCTGGTGAGAAGGACAGGACCCACAGGATTTCAAAGATTCAAGCATCATAACACTGTACAAGAACAAGGGCGATCGGAGCTACTGTAACAACTATAGAGGTATCTCACTTCTGTGTATTGTTGGGAAAGTGTTTGCCAGAATTGTTCTTCGCAGACTTCAAGTCCTGGGAGATCAAGTCTACCCCGAATCACAGTGTGGCTTCCGACAGAACCGGTCTACCATTAATATGGCCAAATTATTTCTGTCCTAATCGCTGGGATGTTTAATATGGCCAAATTATTTCTTTCCTAATCACTGCAATGTTTAATATGGCCAAATTATTTCTTTCCTAATCACTGCAATGTTTAATATGGCCAAATTATTTGTCCTAATCGCTGGGATGTTTAATATGGCCAAATTATTTCTTTCCTAATCACTGCAATGTTTAACCCCTTTACCGTGGAAAAAAATTTTTTTTTTGGTTATGCAAACTGTGTATTTTTTTTCTTTCATAATTTGATATGTTATGTTGTCCTGGCAAAATAAAATGTTTTTTTAAGTGAAAATGAGTTGTCTTTTAGAAATTGTGAGGAAAATAAGAAATGTTCTGTACTAAATGGTACTGTTCAATAACGAACTGTCATCATTTTCACTGTCCAATTCGCTGTCTTCAGAACTAGAAGTAACTTCATCATTGTCATCAAATAGTAACTCCTGAATTTTTTCTTTCGTAAGTGGACGTTTACGACTTGTCATGGTGTTCTGTTTTATTCGTAAATTAGCATCTGAAAAAAAAAAATAAAAAAAAAAAATATGAAAACCCAGCCATGTTGTTCATGCACGTACTCTGTAGATTCCAAGCTTGCTAATAAAAACTATGCAAATACATGCCCATAGGATACATGTATGTACGCATACATCTACACAAGCTATACTATGCATAAATTATAATCATACTACAAAGTTATAAATTATAATCATAATAAAATCACAATAAAAAGTGTTTTGTTCTTTCGTACCTTTTTTTTCTTGTTTACTGTCCACTTTCACTTTTGGCATCACGTGATGACCTGCTTTTATCTTCCGCTGTTGAACTGGCTGTTGGATTAGCCGCCCTATGCATTTCCTATGCTATTTTTGTATTAACGCAAGTTTACTCGGGACGCACGGCACACAGAAGACTTTTACATCTGATGACGAGTTAACTCGTGATGCACGGTTAAAGCCAACAATTTTTATGACGAGTTAACTCGTGACACACGGTAAAGGGGTTAATATGATATTCTTACTGCGATAAATGCAAGACAAAATCAGTGAACAGAATCAACCACTGTTTGCCTTCATCGACCTGACAGTGGCATTTGATTTGATCAGTCTGTTCAAGGCACTAAAGAAGATTGGCTGACCACCAACTCTTCTGTCCATTGTGGAATTGTTCCACACAGGCATGAAGGGTATAATTAAGTTTGATGGTGCAACTTCAGAAGAGTTTGAAATCAAGAGTGGAGTTAAGCAAGGTTGTGTATTAGCTGCCACCCTCTTTGGAATATACATTTCACTTCTACCGAAATATGTCTTTCGTGATCAGGATGGTGGTATATACATTCACTCACGCTCAGATGGCGGCCTATACAATGCTCAGAGATTGAAGGCCAAGACTAAAATTAGGAGGGTACTGATCAGATAGTTGCGTTTTGCAGATTTCTTCTTCATTCGTTCGCTTGAAATATGTCTATAACTGCAATGTTGTCTTCGAGGCATAAGGCCCGGCACTGCACCTGCCTGGGGGTCAAAAGCAGGCTAGCACCATAATATTTAGCTGTAGTCGACATATTTCATGGCGTGATTGCGTGGCATCCTGATTTCTGTGGTGCGCCTCCTGGCTGGTTGCCTCCGTCTTCAGCACCTTTCCTTTGCTAGAGCAAACTGTGGTCTTACTTGAGTTTAGGTGTGTAGGCACGCACACATGTGTCTGCTCATGCATGTATGTGCATACACATCTAAAGCATTCTGGTTATATCTTGGCGCCGGTGACTCGCCGCCGCCCCTTCTCCTGTTGCTTTTTGCAGATGATGCTGCAGTTATGACCCACTCTGAGGAAGATTTACAATGTCTACTATCTGCATTCTTCAATGCTTGTTCTGAATTTGGTTTAACAATTGGCAAAAAGAAGACACAGATTATGTCACAAGGTGCACATGGGGTACCATCAATCTTTATTGACGACACCGAACTAGAGATAGTAGATCCATTTTATATATCTAGGATCGGAGGTAAATAGCAAATTATCCCTAGATCAGGAAATCAACATCAGGATTGGTAAGGCAGCAACAACAACGAACAGGTTAAGAAAAAGAGTTTGAGAGAACAGGAAGCTTACTGCCAAAACAAAAGTCCTTGTCTATTAAGCCTGTGTCCTTAGTACTCTTTTTTATGGCAGTGAAGCCTGGACAACTTACTCACACCAAGAGAAACGTTTAAACAACTTTCATATGTTGTGTCTGTGAAGAATACTTGGTATTAAATGGCAAGACAAAATCACAAACACTGAAGTATTGGAAAGATCAGGTTGTGTGACGGTATATTCCATGCTCAGTCTTCGTAGACTTAGGTGGATAGGACACGTTAGGAGGATGGATGATGGTAGAATACCAAAGGACATCTTTTTTGGTGAATTACAGATGGGTAAGAGATCTCAGGGTCAGCCTCTACTACAATACAAAGATGTGTGTAAGCGGGACATGACTGATACAGGCATTGATAATGCACATTGGGAGCAAGTCGCCACTGAACGTGTCGCATGGAGAGCAAATATCAGAAATTGAATAAAGACAAAGGAGAAAATTATTGCAGATAAGTCACACACCGAGCATGTGAGATGTAAAATGGTGCATGATGATGGAAATGACCATGCGTTCACATGCACCCACTGTGAACGGACATGTACAGCGCAAATTGGCCTTATCAGTCACATACACCACCGCCATGGGTTGTAGTTATTGTGCCTTTTTGAAGCACTGTCAAGACTGCAAGGTGCCTGCCAGAGAGTTACTTGGGGTATTCTCTCTGGCACGGAGTGCACTTGTGTATGCCAACAGTCTTCTTGTAAGCCACTGAACCATTTGTATATAATATCTAGCAAGGAGCGTACTGTTGGTCTCCAGCGGTGTCTTGTATCTGATGTGTACATGCCAACGTGCTCACTGTGGTGCACTTATAGTTATACTTGAGGTGGACTAGTAGCTAGACTTCTTACATCCTCCAAGCCTGATTGACTGGGCCGGCTGACTATCTTCTCTCTCACTTGCACTTCTGTTATCTAGGCGTGATTCTTTATTTGGCTTGCTTTAGTATCGCGTCTACCCTTCTATGAATCTGAATCTTTACACACACATTACGTACAGATGAACATAACTGGAACAATGACTCTTCACGACACAACAGTGGCATGGTTTCGAAACAAGAGTATTATCATCTCTTTAAAATAATTCACAATCATCTCATCAATGTCAATAAACACTGTACTAAAAGCTGCAAACAGATAATACTTGCACTCGACATCTACAGTCAACTCTGTCGACAAATCTCTCAGACGACGTCGGCATTCAAACTCTGTTCCACAAACTCGGCATATACACAAGTGGTGGCAAGATGAGATTCTGCCATTCGCCATCTTCAGTCCGACCCCAAACTCGGTCCAGACGTGAATGAGCCTTGAAGGAGACCATGTCCCCTGCTCAGCGATTTTCCTTGCTGTTTTCGTGCAAGGCATGAACCTCAACTTCCTTGGTCTTCACTCTTAACTGCGTGAAGCTCTGACCTGTATGCAGTAAGTGTCCCAGGACCTAACCTGGAACATGGCAGTGCCAATAACATGTGTGCAAAAAAAAAGACCTATTTTTACAACCCCGGAGTGCTGAATGGTCTATACAAATATGCCTAACACTTATTTGTGTAAAAGAGACCTTTCTTTTTTTATACCCTGGAGTGCAGAATGATCTATATAAATTTGTCTAGCACCTCAAGGCGTGTAAAAGGACCCTTTACTTGACCTACAGAAACTGAGTTCAAGGCAGTCACATGAAAGTTCTTTAGAAATACCTTTGTTCTTGATTAGCAGTAATATACATAATCATAGAAACTGCACAATTTCTAGTTTCCTCTAGCTGTCTGCATATCTGCCTGTTTGTCTGCCTGTCTTATCGGCCTGCTTGTCTGACTGTCTTGTCTGCCTGTCTTCTGCTATTTCTCTGCTCTATGTCAGTGGGGGTGAAGGAGAATAATACCCCTTTTGAAACATCATTTATGCTGAGATGTGTAGATAATATGACAGCAAAAATAGAAATAAACGCATTAGTTGTTTGACTCTTTGCATTCCTTGGTGCTATTTTAGATAGGGTAAACAGAAGAGAGCTGTTATCTCAAGCGTATGTGGGATATAGCCATGCAAAATATTGTCTTGTTAAAGATCATATCTCTTTTAGCACAGGGTAAGCATGTATACAATTTTTGATAATATCAACAGCACTGTGCTGGTCATTAATTCACAATTAAACAGGCAATTGTTCAGCTTTAGCATTTCGTGCAGGGTTAAGAGAATAATTGAACCTGTTAAAGACTATACTACCAATGTATGGAGGATAAGAACAAAATAACTAAAGACGTACAGATACTTAGTTATGAATGTTATGAAACTCAATAGGTTATTATGCTTTAGGAATGTTGAGTGTGAATGAACTGATTAAGATAGTGATAAAGAGGCATACACTGAGCATAGAAAAAAGTACAAAACCAAGAGATAATCAATAAATGTGAGGCACAGAGTGGATTAGACCTAAAAGAACTGAAAATCATGGATGGGAGCGACATAATTGTACATTAAGATAATTGGAGATGCGGATGTTTAATTGTAGATAAAGAGAAGTTGAACGAGGGTCACATAATTGTAGGTAAAGAAATAAAGATGAGAGTGACATAATTTTAAATAGAGAGAAGTGGTGACAGGATTGACATAATTGTAAATAAAGAGAGGTGTAGTTGTGAGTGACAGTATAAAGAGAAATGAGCACAGAAATGACATAGTGGATAAAGAGAAGTGGAGACAGCTTGCACTTGCAGCAAAGAGCCTTACAGATTTGGGAAGCTGAAGATCATAAAATTTTGTCTGCATATGTGCGTATGCGTGCATGTGTGTATGTGTGCTTGTGTGTGTTTATATGTGCATTTATACATCCATATATATGTGTATATATGCACACCTGTATGTGTATAATTTTTACACATGTGGGTATGCATTGATGTGTGTGTATGTGCACACGCATGCATGAGCACATCAAAATGTTAACAGTGAAACTCACATATAAAGAACATAGAACATTTTATATCAGTATTTGCATTGGTTCAATGACCTCTTCAGGGTAATTCATAGCATGATTTTGAAACCGCTGCCTAGATAACACAGCTGAAATAGGACACCTCTTTGGCAAGAAGCCTAGAAGGATGTCACTGTAGCAAAAAAATGCTAAAGAACAATTTTGTTTCAGTAACCTACTAATTCAGTGCATGTAGAATGGCTGTAGCAATGCAGAGATTAGACAGTATCATGAACCCATGCCACAACACAAGCAAAAAAAAAATGAAAGTAAAATTTTTGAGAACATGCATCTTTTCTGTGGCAACATATGGACGTGAGTCAAGGAACATTTAACAATCACCAAAGAAAGAAATTAGGGCTTTGGAACGTCAGTGTTATAGGAACATTCTTAGAATATGGCAAAGAAGAAAAATATTGACACCCTACAAGATCTGAACATTAAAAACAAAATTGTCTCATAAATGGCATAATGTCCTGGAAACTGAAATAATTTTGCGATATTAAACATTGAAGTGATTAGGACAGAAATAATTTGGCCATATTAAACATTGCAGTGATTAGGACAGAAATAATTTGGCCATATTAAACATTGCAGTGATTAGGACAGAAATAATTTGGCCATATTAAACATTGCAGTGATTAGGACAGAAATTAATTTGGCCATATTAAACATTGCAGTGATTAGGACAGAAATAATTTGGCCATATTAAACATTGCAGTGATTAGGACAGAAATAATTTGGCCATATTAAACATTGCAGTGATTAGGACAGAAATAATTTGGCCATATTAAACATTGCAGTGATTAGGACAGAAATAATTTGGCCATATTAAACATTGCAGTGATTAGGACAGAAATAATTTGGCCATATTAAACATCCCAGTGATTAGGAAAGAAAAGTGATGGATGGCATGGTTCTTGATGAAGACACTGGGGTAAACAAGGTAGTGCAGACACCTTGGGTATGAAAATTTATGCGGCAGAAGAATTGGCAGAGGATCAAGTCTTGTGGGTAGGCCGTGATGAGGGGAACATTCAGCAAGTAACCTGCGACATGATGGTGATGGCCCTACTAAGTTTTGTTCTGATATTATGGTCTTTCTTACTCATAATGTTTGCTTTTCATTTTATGCCTTTCACCATCAGCTTAGTAAGTTCCTTCTGGAAAAAGTTTAAAAGTCTTTCTGTGTACTGCATACAACATGGTGTTGATTTCTTCAGCTATTCTCATATTCTGCTAATCTACTGCAGGTCTAGTCTGCCTTGTTGGTGTTCTGATTGTATGTAAATGTAATTTCTGTTTGTGGTATGCTGTTTGGGTAGTAGTAGTTTTGTAGCATGAAGAAAATCCTCTTATCTCTTTGGGTCATATTTACCCCAATGTGAGAAATAACCACATTGATATATCGTGAGAGCATGCCTTTCAAAGAAAGCCAAATACACACTGGAAGTGATCACTGGGAAAACGAGATTTCTGTGTCAGAAATTCTCATCCAACACCAATATTCGTGACATGTTGATTCTCTTTCTTGTTAGGTTTTTCAGAACAGACGCATATTTTAGTGTGGCCTAATGTGGCATAGGGGGTCAGTAACAGAAAAAAGTGATAGAACTGGACAGTTATGCAATTGTCTAGTGTCATGTCAGTCTCTTTCTGTCATTGTCCAGTTGTCACTTCTACCTCATGCTGTCACTATCCATTTATTTCACTTCTACCTCTTGCTGTCATTGTCCACTTCTGTCACTTGTCTCTTGCTGAAATTACCCAGTTGTCACTTCTACCTCTTGCTGTCATTGTCCACTTCTGTCACTTGTCTCTTGCTGAAATTATCCAGTTGTCACTTCTACCTCTTGCTGTAATTGTCCACTTCTATCACTTGTCTCTTGCTGAAATTATCCAGTTGTCACTTCTACCTCTTGCTGTCATTGTCCACTTCTGTCACTTGTCTCTTGCTGAAATTATCCAGTTGTCACTTCTACCTCATGCTGCCACTATCCATTTCTTTCACTTCTGCCTCTTGCTGTCATTGCTCATTTCTACCTCTTGCTGTCATTGACCAATTGTCATTTCTACCTTTTGTTGTCACTGTCCATTTATTTCACTTCTACCTCTTGCTGTCATTGTCCACTTCTATCACTTGTCTCTTGCTGAAATTATCCAGTTTTCACTTCTACCTCTTGCTGTCACTGCCAACATCTGACACTTTTACATCTTACTGTCATTACCTTGCCAATTTCTTTCACTTCATCTTGCTTTTATTATTCAGTTGCCACTTCTACCTCTTGCTGTCATTGTCCAGTTGTCACTTCTACTTCTTGCTGTCATTGTCCAGTTGTCACTTCTATCTTTTGCAGTCATTGTCCAGTTCTTTCACTACGATCTCTCACTGTATATATCCATTTGTGTCACTTCTACCTCTTGTCATTGCCCAGCTCTGCCTCTTCTACCTCTTGCTGTCATTGTACAGTTGTCACATCTACCTCATGTTGCCTTTGTAGATTCTTTTGAACCATACTCTTGTTGTATCAACTGTTATAAGACAGTCAGTCTGTGTTTATTCTGACATCTGGCCAGTGACCTGCTTTGGCATGTTTGGTCTCATTAGATGAGATTAAATTTCCTAAGTATGTATTCCTCAACTATAAACTTTTCTGTACGTTTCTCTATCTGATCTTGCAATGGCCATTCTGTAGTTTTTTAACACTAGTTTTCATGTGATAGTCTTTGTACACATTAGCCAGGTGCTTCAAATGTAGTAGCAAACTTTTTTCTTCACATTCAGCTATGATTACCTGGCCATCTGCAAATTGTTCTTGAGATCTTCTTCACCTAGGTTTGCTGTTATTTATTTTTTAATATTATTGGGGTCGTTCAGTGTTTATAAACGTAACTATGATGGTATAATCAGTATGATGCTGACCATATCACCTGTCAATGTTTACCTGGCATCAAGAATATCTGATGATACAGTCAGCTGGCATGTTGGTGTCATTGTTGAGAATGGCCCAAGCACGGTCTGACTAAGGTTCAGTGCCTGCACTTATTGTTTAGTTTAGTTGATGGATCAACATCACGGCACACTGGTGTAACCCATAAGTGCTCCGTTCTCCTTCTAACTCAAACCTGAGTCTGGAGAAACTCAGCTCAGGGCACGAACACTGTAGCACCGACGAGGATCCTGAAATACTTTGGGTAGATTTTTAACTCAAAATTTTGCCCGGGCAGCGTCGTTAGGTTACTCTTTTTCGATTTTCAACTGCCAAGGGATGTTTTACGTGCACAGCAATACACACGGGCGTCCGATCTCATAACCCAGAGACCAAGGGAAATTTTATTACTATAAGTCCACGTGAAAAAATCCCGGTCCTCACCGGGGCATGAACCCGGGACCTCCAGCACTCAAGGCGACACCATACCTCGAGACCACGCAGCTCCCCATTGCACTTATTGTTCACTACATGAGGGAAGGACTGGCCACATGTTCCTCCATGCACTCAGGCCATACAAAATGTTGTAGTCCTAACGCTTCACATACCCACAGCAGGTTCCTGCCAGGGGACTTATTTAGCTGTTTATGATGATATGGTTTAGATGTTTATAACGATACGGTGTAGTTTATGACAATACAGTTTAGTTGTTTATGATGATACAGTTGCATAAAAAGCAGGGAAAATATAGATAAATTTGAAAAACGAAGACACAAACCTTAGATTGTACAATTTATTGCCTGGCATATTTCGCTGCACCTTGTCAGGTACATACTGCAGAAGTCACACAACATAAATAAATTTGATCAGGGGATATAACAATCACAAACTCAATGTAGTCCAAGTTACACATTTAACTAAAAAAAAAGCACACACAAAAAAACTCATCCCAATGCTTAATGGAAAATGTAGACCAAAGTAAATCATACTTTGTCACTATTCACATGAGGATATCTCATCTCATCTCATCTCACCTCATTCCTCTTGTACTTTGCGGTGCTGAGGTGAAGCATAAACAGCAGGAGAGTGCCCATTTATGGGCTTCATGTATTGAGATTCCCATGGACTGCTATTCCCTCTGTCGATCGTCTACGTAGCTGGCCTCTTCTTCTGTTTCCATTAGGTCTGTACCTCATTGCTTGTTGTGGTATACTGTTAGTTGGTAATCTAGTTACATGGCCAAACCATTTAATGGCCATACCCATGAGGATATATAAATGTTAATTGAGAATGATTTATTAATTATGCTCTCTATGTTGTTGACAACAGCATTCTTTAGTCATATGAGAAGAGAGACATTGAATGACTGGATCAATAAGTGGGAGACTGAGAGAAATAATGCTGGAAGGAGTGCTATTGTGGCATGGAGGAATATCATCAGCAGAGGTGATCCAGAACACCAGGGCCCAAGATCTGTGGAGATACATAAATGGACCAGTTGCACCAGTTTTAACGGGGTACATTATGATGATGATATAGAAAAATGAATGCAATGTTTATTTAAAGTTAAATATTTGCAAGAGGAGCTGTATATTTCAATGTGAAATGATTGTATATTTTACAGCACATCAGTTCAACCAATTCATGTAGGCCAAACAAAACATGGAGCTAGATATTCCAACTTTTAAGAAGATTGAAGCTGTTGGATGGACTGTGACTATATGTATTCTTGTATTTTTCTTTGGACATGTTTTAGGTAAGGTATTACATATGCTTTGAAAGATGTGATGTATATGGGGGTGATTGTAGTGGTAGAACAATAGAGCAAGCAAATGACAGCATCACCAATAGCAGGAGGTAAGTAGTATGCATATAAGCTGCAACAGCACCCTGGGACATCTTGGAATTACACACTAGTCTAGTTAACAAAGGGAAGATCAACCATGATGGAACAAACACTAGTCTGGCTAACAAAGGGAAGATCAACCATGATGGAACAAACTCGTCTGGCTAACAAAGGGAAAATAAACTTTGATGGAACAAACTGTAGTATAGCTAACAAAGAGAAGATAAACCATGATGGAACAAACACTAGTCTGGCTAAAAAAGGGAAAATAAACCATGATGGAACAAACTCTAGTCTGGCTAACAAAGGGAAGAACAGCCTTGATGGAACAAACTCCAGTCTAGCTAACAAAGGGAAGGTCAATCATGATGGAACAAACTCTAAGCTAACAAAGGGAAGATCAACCATGATGGAACAAACACTAGTCTAGCTAACAAAGGGAAGATCAACCATGATAGAACAAACACTAGTCGGGCTAACAAAGGAAGATAAACCATGATGGAACAAACACTAGTCTAGTTAACAAAGGGAAAATAAACCTTGATGGAACAAACTCTAGTCTGGCTAACGAAGGGAAGATCAACCTTGACAGAACAATCATTAGTCTGGCTAACAAAGGGAAGATCAACCTTGACAGAACAAACATTAGTCTGGCTAACAAAGGGAAGATCAACCTTCACAGAACAAACATTAGTCTGGCTAATAAAGGGAAGATCAACCATGATGGAACAAACTCTAGTCTAGCTGACAAGGGAAAACTCAACCATGATCTCCACTGTATTAGTTCCTGCTGAGGACTAACAGCTTTGCATGCTGGGAGATTACTGGAATCATAACAATTGTAGACCACCAGCATCCATGGCATACATTCCTCATCTACAAGAAGTAGCAGTCAGCCTCAGCTTTTTATTTGGTTGTTTGTGATTTCTTGGCAAGTTCTCATAAAGTAGTTCGTCATTGCTCTCTGAATAGCCAGAATTCATACCATTGTATGAAAACTAACACAACTCGGTCTGCTACCAAATTACCCACGCAGCTGTGTTTCGAATGCGGTATATGAGATTATGAATTGCGTCTGTAACCCCTTCGTCACAGAGCCAGCTGTAGAGACCCAAAAAAAAGATAACCAGAGGTACATCTGTCCCATCAGAAGACAGAATGTTCATTACCCAGTCATGATAACTTGATTGTCTCTGTAAACAAATGTTGTCTGGTTCTTTTATGTAACATGACTTCCGTCAGACTGGTAACATTTTCAACTAATATTTATCTTATGTGTCTTTATAATATTTTGATGTGCTTAAAGCTGATGATAGTAACTAAAGCATTGAGTTATTTTTGATTTCTATGAAGTACATTTATTTTGAAATAAGACATTTGCTGGAAGAAGAATCTGAGACAACTATTTTTGACATGCTTGTAATTGCATTGAGAAAAGTGTCTTAAAATCAATGCATGATCCAAAATTCTTGTTTATTATTTACTATATTATGTATGTTTTCAGTATTTCTGGGTATCTGCTTCCTGGTGAGAAAATTGTATATGTGGTTTAAAACCAAACGTCTGGGACTTATTGATCCATCAGGGAAGGCAGTTGTAGTGACTGGCTGTGACTCAGGTAAGAATTTTCTCAGGTTGTTATTTTCATCTAGTTTGTCTTCTTTTTCTCTGAGTTTAAAATATCATTCCTCTACTTTTGTTTACACATAGCTTGTCAACATCTAGTTATTTATAAAAGTGTAAACAAACATATTTAAGAACTTAACTTAGTCAAAAAACAAGGTCATTAACCCTGTTTGAGAGAGGAGATTGTGTGTATCCAGACAGATAACAATGGTTATGACAGATAAGAAAATAAGGTCAGACATTTAACCAGTCAGCTAAAACTTAAGTGTTATACTTACTCAAGCTAATATGTAATCTGTCAGGTAAGATGGCGGCGTCAAGTTTACCAGTGAACGCAGTTGACAGCTTATAAGTTTATAATAAAACTACTCATACAAACAACAGATGTGAAGGTATTCTATCTATTGACAAGGACTCAGAGAAGCGATTATATGACTTAAATGTGTCTGCCTCTCCTGCCCACGCCTATCTCAGCTATGAATCGTGAATCTTGTTATTCTTGCCTAAAAAGTCCCCTATCAGGAATGTGCTGTGGGTGTGTGAAGTGTTGGGATCATCATTTTGTAGGTTTTGGTGCACAGAGGCTTAGATGACTAGTCCGTCCCTCCATAGTGAATGATGAGAGCTGGTATTGAATCCTTGTCTGACAGCACTCATGCCATTGTCAGCATAATGGCTAAGGTTTAGTTTAACCCCAGCAGACGGTAGGAAGCAAATAAAGTGAAGGCAAAATTATCATCTCTTGCCAGTAGGAGCAGCTACCAATATATGTCGACTGTACATGATAAGGTGTGCAATATGGGAAGCCTCAGCATATGGGCATGTAAAGGGATAAAGTGATTAATCTACACACATAATAGATCACTTTAAAATGAAGTGGCATGATACAGCTGCTTCCCAAACTACCTTTCCTTCCCACTGAGAAATCAGTGGTTGCCATCGCTGAATTAACTCACTTTGGTAGTCAGTGATGGGTGCGGGTTCACATCCCGTGCACTGCAGCTTGTGAGAATACCTGGGACAAATGCTTCTGTTAGTGATCATTAAAGGCAAAGTCCCCAGATCCTAAATCAAAGCAGCCTAAATATGCCTCGTTAAATAAATTAGTTTCAGCTATACTAGGTACCCACAGAAGTAAGAAACAGCCATTTGGCTATCTAGTGATAATTTTACATGAAGCTATTAGCCACTCAGTTGCCTCTGGGAATTCCCCTTCTGAAAATTTGAATAAGATGCCCCACCAACTATAAGTTGAACATGTCAAAACATTTGCATTAAAGCAATTTTCACATACAGTTGGAAAATAAAAATCTTGAGTTACCACTAACCCAATAATGATTTATTTCCTTACAAATTTTGTAACATATTTAGGTTTACAAACAATTTGAATGTTATAATATTATGATAGGATAATTAGTTGTTACTGTTAGTGCAATAAATTGGTGAGTTGGTGAATATCTGTAGTGTCATGTAAACCAGTGGTAACTTATAGATGGAACAAGAAAACCCAAGACAGATCTAAGTTTGAGACCGTCTTCTCCCCCAGATATATGTCTCCCCAGATAGAATGTCTCCCCAGATAGAATGTCTCCTCAGATAGAATGTCTCCCCAATTAGAAAGTGTTCACAACTGCTGTATGGTGGTCGGCACACACAGTGGCTCTTCTCACTTTGGTGGGTTGTGGTCCTGTACTATGCTCATTTGAGAACTAGGGGTAAATGAACAGATGGGCAGTTCCTTTTGTCTATACATATTTTTAAAACGCACAACCCCCCCCCCCCCCCCCCCCCCCCCCCCCCCCCATCCCCTCAACTCTTTAAAATATATACATATATATGATCTCTGTCTCTCTTTCTTCCTTCTCCCTCAATCCCATTTCTCTCTCTCCATTTGTGTTTTTCTCTCTCCATTTGTCTCTCTCACTCTCTAGATTTTATTAGACACTAGATTTTATTAGAAAGCAGCAAGTCAAATGGTTTGGCCATGCAAGTAGGTTATCATTCAACAGCATACCACAACAAGCAATGATGTACAGACCAGATGGAAACAGAGGAAGAGGCCGACCACGTAAACGTTGGAAGGAGGGAATAGCAGAGTCCATGGGAATATCAATATATAAAGCCCATAATCGGGCACTCTCACGATGTTTATACTTCACCTCGACACCGCAAGGTACAAGAGGAACATAAGATGAGATGAGACTCTCTCCATTTGTTTCTCTCTCACTTGCTCTTTCTCTTGCACAAACCATGTCAAACATTGCTTCTCCTTTCCGCTGTCTTGTTAGGATGAATGAGCGTTCCAACATCTTATCTTTGCTAATGACGAACGTAGTATGAAGAAACTGCTTTCTACACACACTTTGTTAACAACAATAAACACATATATCATTCATGTAGGCACTTTGTTAATTAGTTAGTTAGTCTTTCCTCTTGAGCCTAAGGCGACGCATAGGGCAGAAGTCCCGTCTCTCCATGCCTGACGGTTCGCTGCTACCTGTTGTAGATCTTGGATATTTACTTGGCCATTGAATGAGCCTTCTCTAATGATGGTTCTACGCAGGGTCTCTCTTGGTCTTCCCTGTTTTCTTTTCCCTACCGGTGACCATATGAGGGCTTGGTAGGGGAGTCTTGTCTTGTCCATTCTGAGTACATGGCCGATGTAGTTCCAACGGCGTCTTCTTTGTTACATTGTTCCATATAATTTGTTATATTGGGGCCAACATTAGACTTCCTACCCTCTGAGTAGTCAGTCTCATTCGTTATCAGTGTTAATGTTGATAAGATAAAATATTTACCACAGGTAACGAACGAAAGAAAAACAAGATTTACAACAAGTGTTTTTGGGTAATCTTGTATACACCATTACATCAGGTCATTTTTCCATTACCCCTACCCTGTTCAGCCTCATTAGCTAAGTTATAATCAGGGGCCATCCCAGCCTCAGATTAATAATCCTGTGACCAAATCAGCCACATTTAGGACATTAATTTTAAAGGATTGTTGTGCATAGGAGGTAATGACAACCAGATAGGCCAGATTCTCTGCTATATACCGGGTGTTTGTAAAGTCTCACTACACTTTGCATGTAGAACAAATTTGAAAAATGAAGCACATGATGTCATCAAAAGATTTGCTAAAAAATTCATTATATTAGTTACAAATAGTCATTGCTATGGTCTAACGCTGTTTTGGGAAAGCTGGAAAGTACAAATGAAGTATTCATTATAATAGCAAGAAATTTACTCAACAAATTTCTAACCGTAATGCAATGAGGAGGTTGTTTATCAGGAAATCTTGCTATAAATCTTTGAACACTATTCATATGTATCGACTGCCATTTAGAAAAACTTGTTCAACCCAACAGATTTTTTTTCTTCCGTTGATAACACCATTCTGTTTGGAGTGCAAAGAATTACTTCAGCAGATGACAGCCATTCACTGCATATTGCTTCACAATGGACTGTGGAGCACATTTTTTAATTACATCATGTACTTCAGTTTTCAAATTTGTTCTACATACAAAGTGTAGTGAGACTTTACAAACACCCTGTATAAGAGAGGAGCAGCCACAGAGCTCTCATGATCCACACTATTTTGAACTCAGCCACAGTGCAGTCATTTCTATAGACCAGGACTTGTTCTCTTTGGAGCCTTGAACATGTGTATCAGTATAATTTAATGCAACTTGCATTCTGTGTCTGACTGAAAGTGGGAAAGCTGGCACTGATGTTTCACATCCTAATTCTTAGAATGTAAAAAACCTGTGCTGAAATATGAGCAGTCTGTTTTTATGCATGCATTTGCAGCAGTATTTTAGTTTTCTGACCTACTAATATAGGAGTGAAGTTAGTTGCATGTCCTTTATTGGATGTTGCATTCAACCCCAGCATTTATTAGCTGTTTGTGATTTACTAGGCATTGTTAATTCAGTTGTTAATATAGCAGTATGGAATTCAGATTCACATGTACAATACAGTTCTTTGATTGCTGACTAAACTAATATAGCAGTATAGTGTTCATATACCGTTGTACAATGTTTGCATATCCTATACAGGACATCGCTATCAACATTAGCATCTTTCAGCTGATTGTTGATTTCTTGGCAAAATTACGCTCAGTAGTTTGCCATTGCTTTCTGAGCGACCGGCTCACATACCCCGTAAGTAACCGATGCTGTTAGAACCGCTACCGATTCTCACCGTCGTCACGTTACTCACGAGAGTATATGGGATTACGGAGAAAGTCGCTAACCCCTAGGCCAGGGAGCCGGCTAGACGTACAAAATAGTGCTTTAATTGCCGACTTAATATGGCAATATCATCATCATCAAGTGCCAAGGCAAAAGGTGCGGGTGGTCATGGTTCGCCATCTCACATACCATCTCTCTTCTCATCAAGCTTGCCATTTGTCACTAAATTTTCAAGTCCATTTCTCCTCATAACATGTCCAAAAAGTCTTGACTGTCTGTGTCTAATTTCTTCAATCATTCTCCATTTTTTATTTGTCTCTTGAAGAACTGTCTCATTTTATTTTCTGTCTGTCCATGGTATTCTTTGAATTTTTCTCAGAAATGAAATTTCCACCGCCATTAGATGTTTCTCAGCTTGTCTGTTAATTGTCCATGTTTCACACGCATACAACAATATGGGTTCTATAAATCACTTCAACACATTTTTTCTCACTGCAATTGACTACTTTTTTTTTTTGATCATTACGTTTTCCATTTTGGAGATGGCCACCTTTGCCATGGTAATTCTTGATCTAATCTCAGCAAGGCATCTTCCATCAGATGTTACGACTGTTCTGAGATAGTTATACCGATTCACCTGTTTCAATGTTACAATGTGGTATTTCTTTCTTCTTGTTTTCGCACAATTCAATTCTAAACCTAGTTTTTCACTGTGTATAATACCTGCATCTATTAAATGTTGTAGATCTTGCTTTTTGTCAGCAATCAATAATATATTGTCTGCATATCTTATATTATTGATGTCTTGTTCTCAGAGTGCAACTTCATTCATATCCTCTAAATTTCTAATATTTTCACTATAAAGGGTGAAAAGATAGGAGTCATTACACATCGCTGTTGCACATGTCTCCTGATGGGCTGGAATCAATATCAATTTTATGGCAGCTGCTTGTTTCCAGTATATGTTCTTTATAACTCTAAGATCTTTTCCATCCAGTTGGTGTACCAGCATTTTCATCATGTCAATATGTCTTACTCCATCAAAAGCTGTCATATAATCAATGTAGCAAAGATGATCTCTATTAACTTCTATTGAATGCTCTATTATTGTTCTCAGCAAATACACAGCATTTGTTGTACCTTTGCCTTCTACAAACCCACATTGTTCTTCACCTATTTCTGGTTTTATTTTCCCCCTAACCCTGTACATTATGATCCTTATTAAAATCATTGTTACGTTACTCATTATGCTGATTGTTCCATGTTCATCATATTCCAAGGCTCCTGACTTTTTCGGAATTGCACTAAATAGAGATTTACATAAGTCAGTGGGAATATCACCAGTATCATATATATTATTTAGCAATCTGGTAACTTGGTCAATACCATATTTTTCTAAGGCATTAATCATTTCGGTTGTGATGTCTGGACCTGGGGGTCTTGTCAGTTTTCATTTGATTGAGAGCATGCTGAACTTCCATCTTCAATATTAGTGGTCGTTCCATATTATAAAAAATATCCAACTATTCTTCATGGGTTCCATATAGAGATCTTTCATGGCAGTGTAGGGTTTATAAATAGGTGCACAACATAGTCCTTCGATTGCTGACTTGCTAGCATGGCAGTTTAGAGTTTATAAATAGGTGCACAACATAGTCCTTCGATTGCTGACTTGCTAGCATGGCAGTTTAGGGTTTATAAATAGGTGCACAACATAGTCCTTCGATTGCTGACTTGCTAGCATGGCAGTTTAGGGTTTATAAATAGGTGTACAACATAGTCCTTGGATTGCTGACTTGCTAGCATGGCAGTTTAGGGTTTATAAATAGGTGTACAACATAGTCCTTGGATTGCTGACTTGCTAGCATAGCAGTATAGGGTTTATAAATAGGTGCACAACATAGTCCTTCGATTGCTGACTTGCTAGCATGGCAGTTTAGGGTTTATAAATAGGTGTACAACATAGTCCTTGGATTGCTGACTTGCTAGCATGGCAGTTTAGGGTTTATAAATAGGTGCACAACATAGTTCTTGGATTGCTGACTTGCTAGCATGGCAGTTACTCGGGAACTACCGGCTGGGAAAGGACACCTGGGCCAATGCTGCAACTTTTGTATTCGATGTCTACGAGGGCTTCTAGGATAAACAGGAGACAGTGGCGGTAGCTCTTTACCTGGAGGATGCGTATAACAGGGTGTTGCCGGGGCCCATAAGGGAAGCAAAGAATAGTAATACTGTTGCCTACCATGCATGTTGTAAGAGGCGACTAAGGAGGCTTGATGGTTCCGTCGCCCTGCTACTGAGTAAGTGAGTGGCACGACACTGTGAGCTGTGAATTTCGTGTGAAATGCTTTTGAATCTGCCCGACGTGTTTTGGAACGTGACTCCATGTTCGGAGCAATGGCAGCTGGCTATGTCCCAGAGTTGACCGGTTTTTGCCTTATGCAGAAATGCGTGGCTGCTGGGCTTCTGGTTGACTGCCACTACCATCGACGATGAACTGTATTTTCGTGGACTGTGTGGGTGAACATCTAGGAAAGATCCAGATGAGAAAATGACTGCTGATTCCATCAGAGATGAACTGGGTGTTTCGTGGGGGGCCTATTGTGTTGACATTCTGGTGGCAGCATTATGCACAGTGTATCTGTGCGGGCTGTTTGTCGAGACTCCTGTCTTTTCCACTTTTCACATTGGGCAGTGGGGAGCATTTTGTGTGATATTCATTGGCACAGGAACGGAGCATAATGGGGACGACTTGTTGCTGTGAAGTTGGAACCGCGACTAACTAACTAACTAGGTATGATCGGTTAATACACACACTGTTGGACATGGAGGTGTGCCCTTGCCTTGTTAGATGGGTTGCGGCAGTCCTTTATGAGCGTAAGGTTGCACTGCGCATGGGTTCCTGGACTTCTGACCACTGTACTATTACACCTGGGTTGCGGCAGGGATCTGCCTTGTCCCTAGTGCTCTTTAATGTCTACACCAGCAAAATCGCAGCTATTGAGACACCAGGTGTTGGTAGAATCTTGACATTTGCAGATGATGTGCTGGTGTACAGACAGGGCAGAGACAGGGCCAGTCTGGTGAAAGACTTAAGGTGGCGGTAGACAGGGTGGCGGAGTGGTGCAGGGACGCAGGGGCCATTATAAACCCAGACAAGGCATCGGTTGTGTGGTACTCCTTGGATAACCGGATTGTCAAGGCAGACGTCCCAGGTATTATGTTGAATGGATGTCCTCTTTAGTCGAGAGAGTAAGTTGAAGTACTTGGGTATCACCTTTGACAGGTGTTTGTCTTTTAAGGATCATGTGGAGGCTTTGGTGGTGAAGGCTGGTAGGGAAATTAATGCATTGAGGGCTATGGCAGCAACCGGAGTAGATCAGAGGATGCCGTACAGGCTCTTTCAGCAGTTAATAATTTCTGTCATTGAGTATGGTTTGGGGCTGCTGACAGTATCAAAGAGCCAGCTTGAAAGGTTGGAGCGCATACAGAATGCTGCCATGCGGTTAATCCTGGGGTGCACAAAGGACGCACCAATTATATGCATGAGGCATATCCTGGCACTACCAACAATGGCGGATAGGCATAGGGTCCTTCAGGCCAAATGGTACCTGAGAGTTGCCGCAGACAGGGATCACCCGCTGCTTGCAGCAATGGATATGGTTAAGGGCCATAGACTAAGACGAGGCAGGTCCTGGATGGCACAGGCAGAACTTTCTATAAGTCAGGTGTGTAATCTAGAGACCACCAATCGTGAACGAGAGTGGGTTGAAGTTCCGGAAGACATAATGGACTGGCACAATGTAATAATAACACTGGGTCGTGAGTGCAGAGAATGGGCAGCGGGCTGTACTGAGTTTGAAATGCAACAGCTGATCCAGAGCAACACACATCAAGGTGACATATTCATCTACACTGATGGGTCAATAATGAGAAACAGTCGCAGTGGCTGGGGCTTTATTGCAAAGGCTAATGGGCGTGTCTTGAAAAAGGAGAGTCTGGCATATGAGACTACGACCTCCAGCATGAGAATGGAGGTGGAGACAGTAACAGCGGCATTCCGGTGGCTTGAGGAGACTACTGCAACACACGTTGTATTCATTACAGATTCAAAGAGTATGCTTAGCGAGGTGGAGAAAGGAATGTTTCGTGTGGAATGGCTCTCGTTGCTTCGGAGGTCACAGATTGTGAGAATTGTATGGATATTTTGCCCTGGCCATGCGGGTGTACGGGGCAATGAACAGGCTGATATGCTAGAAGGGAATGCATCTCTTGGTGGAATTTTGCCTATGGACAAGGGGGAGGTGGTTGTGCGCTCGTGGAACCAGGTGGAGAAGTGGAGGAACAGACTGAGAACCCATATGTGGAAAGAATGAGATTGCGGGGGATCAGCAGGGGTTCTGAAAGAATCTCAAAACTGAGAGGGAAGACCAGGAGAACTTTCAATCAGCGGTGGATACAATTAGTAATATGACTCTTCGCTGGCTGTTGAACGAGGGGACGGAGCACGTATGGGAATGTCCTGAGTGCAGTGATGTCGGTTCTTAACTCAACTCAACTCAACTAGCTACTCAACTAGCATGGCAGTTTAGGGTTTATAAATAGGTGCACAACATAGTCCTTCGATTGCTGACTTGCTAGCATGGCAGTTTAGGGTTATAAATAGGTGTATATCCACCAGTCAGTGAACAAGAATGAATTTGCGCCCATAATTTTCTTTTAATGATGAATAAAAAAGGAAACACACAACATATAAATCCAGGAACAATAATTCTCTCAGAATATATCTTCATCACAACCGAACACTCGAATAACACTGCATTCTCAAGGCCTACTTAATCTCATCCACCACAGCAGTTAACCAGCAACCCTACTGGCCCGAATTCACTCAATCCAACCCCCACTGGGTCTAGGCCTCAACAAAACTATCCGACCCTCTCTCGGTCTAAACTTCAACTAACTATCCCTGAAAAAACACAGCTCGGAGCTTTCTCCCCAACTCCGCTATCATTCCATTTCCCAGACCGCCGACCCCTCTGTCTGGTCCCAAAACCCAACTGTCCCTCAATGTTTTTCACTTGTCTTTTTACCCTTCTTTTCAGCCCTCCCCGGGCTCCACACGACATTACTCCCCAGCTCAACTGTCTGCTCCAAAACTACACTCGCGGGCTGACTTCTCCTCGACTCCCCCTTAAATCACTGTCTCCAACCTTCCCCGTCTGTCCTCTCATTTACCTTTCAGGGGACCTACTATCCAACCCCATTTTACTTCCGTCTATTATTTCTCAGGGCCGGTAATGATAATGACCCCAGGCATGTTAGTGTACAAGATAGTCCTTTAATTGCTAACTTGCTAGCATGGCAGTGTAGGGTTTATAAATAGGTGCACAACATAGTCCTTCGATTGCTGACTTGCTAGCATGGCAGTATAGGGTTTATAAATAGGTGCACAACATAGTCCTTCGATTGCTGACTTGCTAGCATGGCAGTTTAGGGTTTATAAATAGGTGTACAACATAGTCCTTGGATTGCTGACTTGCTAGCATGGCAGTTTAGGGTTTATAAATAGGTGTAAAACATAGTCCTTGGATTGCTGACTTGCTAGCATGGCAGTTTAGGGTTTATAAATAGGTGCACAACATAGTTCTTGGATTGCTGACTTGCTAGCATGGCAGTTACTCGGGAGCTACCGGCTGGGAAAGGACACCTGGGCCAATGCTGCAACTTTTGTATTCGATGTCTACGAGGGCTTCTAGGATAAACAGGAGACAGTGGCGGTAGCTCTTTACCTGGAGGATGCGCATAACAGGGTGTTGCCGGGGCCCATAAGGGAAGCAAAGAATAGTAATACTGTTGCCTACCATGCATGTTGTAAGAGGCGACTAAGGAGGCTTGATGGTTCCGTCGCCCTGCTACTGAGTAAGTGAGTGGCACGACACTGTGAGCTGTGAATTTCGTGTGAAATGCTTTTGAATCTGCCCGACGTGTTTTGGAACGTGACTCCATGTTCGGAGCGAATGGCAGCTGGCTATGTCCCAGAGTTGACCGGTTTTTGCCTTATGCAGAAATGCGTGGCTGCTGGGCTTCTGGTTGACTGCCACTACCATCGACGATGAACTGTATTTTCGTGGACTGTGTGGGTGAACATCTAGGAAAGATCCAGATGAGAAAATGACTGCTGATTCCATCAGAGATGAACTGGGTGTTTCGTGGGGGGACTATTGTGTTGACATTCTGGCTGGCGGCATTATGCACAGTGTATCTGTGCGGGCTGTTTGTCGAGACTCCTGTCTTTTCCACTTTTCACATTGGGCATTGGGGAGCATTTTGTGTGATATTCATTGGCACAGGAACGGAGCATAATGGGGACGACTTGTTGCTGTGAAGTTGGAACCGCGACTAACTAACTAACTAGGTATGATCGGTTAATACACACACTGTTGGACATGGAGGTGTGCCCTTGCCTTGTTAGATGGGTTGCGGCAGTCCTTTATGAGCCTAAGGTTGCACTGCGCATGGGTTCCTGGACTTCTGACCACTGTACTATTACACCTGGGTTGCGGCAGGGATCTGCCTTGTCCCTAGTGCTCTTTAATGTCTACACCAGCAAAATCGCAGCTATTGAGACACCAGGTGTTGGTAGAATCTTGACATTTGCAGATGATGTGCTGGTGTACAGACAGGGCAGAGACAGGGCCAGTCTGGTGAAAGACTTAAGGTGGCGGTAGACAGGGTGGCAGAGTGGTGCAGGGACGCAGGGGCCATTATAAACCCAGACAAGGCATCGGTTGTGTGGTACTCCTTGGATAACCGGATTGTCAAGGCAGACGTCCCAGGTATTATGTTGAATGGATGTCCTCTTTAGTCGAGAGAGTAAGTTGAAGTACTTGGGTATCACCTTTGACAGGTGTTTGTCTTTTAAGGATCATGTGGAGGCTTTGGTGGTGAAGGCTGGTAGGGAAATTAATGCATTGAGGGCTATGGCAGCAACCGGAGTAGATCAGAGGATGCTGTACAGGCTCTTTCAGCAGTTAATAATTTCTGTCATTGAGTATGGTTTGGGGCTGCTGACAGTATCAAAGAGCCAGCTTGAAAGGTTGGAGCGCATACAGAATGCTGCCATGCGGTTAATCCTGGGGTGCACAAAGGACGCACCAATTATATGCATGAGGCATATCCTGGCACTACCAACAATGGCGGATAGGCATAGGGTCCTTCAGGCCAAATGGTACCTGAGAGTTGCCGCAGACAGGGATCACCCACTGCTTGCAGCAATGGATATGGTTAAGGGCCATAGACTAAGACGAGGCAGGTCCTGGATGGCACAGGCAGAACTTTCTATAAGTCAGGTGTGTAATCTAGAGACCACCAATCGTGAACGAGAGTGGGTTGAAGTTCCGGAAGACATAATGGACTGGCACAATGTAATAATAACACTGGGTCGTGAGTGCAGAGAATGGGCAGCGGGCTGTACTGAGTTTGAAATGCAACAGCTGATCCAGAGCAACACACATCAAGGTGACATATTCATCTACACTGATGGGTCAATAATGAGAAACAGTCGCAGTGGCTGGGGCTTTATTGCAAAGGCTAATGGGCGTGTCTTGAAAAAGGAGAGTCTGGCATATGAGACTACGACCTCCAGCATGAGAATGGAGGTGGAGACAGTAACAGCGGCATTCCGGTGGCTTGAGGAGACTACTGCAACACACGTTGTATTCATTACAGATTCAAAGAGTATGCTTAGCGAGGTGGAGAAAGGAATGTTTCGTGTGGAATGGCTCTCGTTGCTTCAGAGGTCACAGATTGTGAGAATTGTATGGATATTTTGCCCTGGCCATGCGGGTGTACGGGGCAATGAACAGGCTGATAGGCTAGAAGGGAATGCATCTCTTGGTGGAATTTTGCCTATTGACAAGGGGGAGGTGGTTGTGCACTCGTGGAACCAGGTGGAGAAGTGGAGGAACAGACTGAGAACCCATATGTGGAGAGAATGAGATTGCGGGGGATCAGCAGGGGTTCTGAAAGAATCTCAAAACTGAGAGGGAAGACCAGGAGAACTTTCAATCAGCGGTGGATACAATTAGTAGTATGACTCTTCGCTGGCTGTTGAACGAGGGGACGGAGCACGTATGGGAATGTCCTGAGTGCAGTGATGTCGGTTCTTGACTCAACTCAACTCAACTAGCTACTCAACTAGCATGCAGTTTAGGGTTTATAAATAGGTGCACAACATAGTCCTTCGATTGCTGACTTGCTAGCATGGCAGTTTAGGGTTATAAATAGGTGTATATCCACCAGTCAGTGAACAAGAATGAATTTGCGCATAATTTTCTTTTAATGATGAATGAAAACGGAAACACACAACATATAAATCCAGGAACAATAATTCTCTCAGAATATATCTTCATCACAACCGAACACTCGAATAACACTGCCTTCTCAAGGCCTACTTAATCTCATCCACCACAGCAGTTAACCAGCAACCCTCCTGGCCCGAATTCACTCAATCCAACCCCCACTGGGTCTAGGCCTCAACAAAACTATCCGACCCTCTCTCGGTCTAAACTTCAACTAACTATCCCTGAAAAAACACAGCTCGGAGCTTTCTCCCCAACTCCGCTATCATTCCATTTCCCAGACCGCCGACCCCACTGTCTGGTCCCAAAACTCAACTGTCCCTCAATGTTTTTCACTTGTCTTTTTACCCTTCTTTTCAGCCCTCCCTGGGCTCCACACGACATTACTCCCCAGCTCAACTGTCTGCTCCAAAACTACACTCGTGGGCTGACTTCTCCTCGACTCCCCCTTAAATCACTGTCTCCAACCTTCCCCGTCTGTCCTCTCATTTACCTTTCAGGGGACCTACTATCCAACCCCATTTTACTTCCGTCTATTATTTCTCAGGGCCGGTAATGTTAATGACCCCAGGCATGTTACATTACCCCCTCCTCAAAAGAAAATATCGTTTTCAAATGGTGTAAGAGTAATGCTTCTCACACAAAACAAAAATGATGACCCAGTAACATTGCCTGGGTAGCCGTAAGTATGACTCCATCTTACTCCAGCTACCACACTAAATAATACATCAAGTAGTCATAGTAACCTCCCATATTCCCCACACATCAACACAACCGACTTTCCATCTTGTTTACCAATGCGTGAGCTAATACATCGCATAATAATCAACATATCATAGAAAACATATTTGTATACTCGCAGGTCT
Organism: Cepaea nemoralis; assembly: GCA_014155875.1. Lineage (NCBI taxonomy): Eukaryota > Metazoa > Mollusca > Gastropoda > Stylommatophora > Helicidae > Cepaea > Cepaea nemoralis. The sequence continues at coordinate 186,148 of JACEFZ010028321.1, forward strand.
ATTAATCTCTTCAAGAACACCCAAACTATTTGTGTACCGACCCTATATCAGGTGGTTCTTTTCTTGCATCCGCCAATTTCTGTCGATGATGCGTCTACCCTTCGTGTACCCAATATTTATGGTGCCTATATATTTAAAACACCTGAATGCTATCCCTACCCCTGGGTCAGTGATGTTGTTAGCTCTCTTTTGAACTGACTTAACTTTCCTATCTGCATCTTGCACAATTACACCGGATTCTCTGTTTAGTTTGACCTCTTTATTAAATTCTGGCCAATATAACTGGCACCCTGCTCTCGGCTGCGTACGCCTTATTCCTATGTGCCCTACACATGCAATATCCTAAGCTGTTCTTGTATATCGGTTTCTATGTGCTAAGGGTACTACTACTTGCCTACATGTAGTTTTGTCATCCGAAAAACTTCGAGTCAGAATATTGTTCTTCATTTCGAAGCACCATCTACCCTTCTTTGATTGCCTATGTTCTACTTTACTACACTCTCGGACACAATTGTCCAGAGCAGTATCTTGTCTCTGGGATTCACTAAAGCTATATTTGAGATCCATTCTCACCTGCTCAGCCGTACTATCCTTGTCCTCAGTCCCTGTTTGGTTGTCAACTTCAAGTGCCTCTTCTTCTTCAGCTATAGGATCTAATCGTTTTCTTCTGGTAACTACCTCGTTACTGCTTACACCAGTGGTTCTCAACCGGTGAGGAATTCACCCCCCCCCCGCCCCCAGGGGGGGGGGAAATTTTAGGGTTTCCAGGGGGGGGGGAATGAAGACCATTTCAAGATCGCGTTAATACAAGAACTGATTACTTGATATTGTTTTTCCCTTCATACTTTACAGTTATGTACGTCTCATCCTTCGAAAATTCATTTCATAAAGTAAGTAGACCCACAAATCATGTTTTATGTGGATGTCTAGACTTATTTTAGTATATGCTATTAAATTTACCTTCCATTTTTACGAATACTGTGCAGGGGTGGGGAATTTTTAGATAGGAAATATGAAAGGGGGGAATGACATTCTGAAAATACGGTGAAGGGGGGCACGGGCCAAATTTTTGATAGGAAGAGGGGAATGACGTTCTGAAAATATGGTGAAGGGGGCACGGGCCAAAAAAGGTTGAGAACCACAGGCTTACACCATGTTTGTGGTACCAATGAACTACTTCCTCTTCTGTACACTCTTTAACTCGTGGCACATTTCCGATGATCAGATCTGCCACTGATGAGTCCAGAACACACGCTGTCACTCTTCCTGTGATATATGGTGTTTTCACTGTGATCACGGCCAATGGGTAAAATTCTACTGTCCCTTTAAATGTTATAAATCTAACCTTTTCCCCTGTGTAATCCGAGGGATCTACCAAACTTTTTCTGACTCCGATCGTGGTACATCCAGAATCCCTAAGTATTAACGCTGGACTCTCATTGACGAATCCATGGTGCAGCTTCAAACTTCCTCCTGCATGCACTGCTGATCCTGCTTGAACTGTGTGACCGCACATTAAGACAGGCTCACTGTCTTTATCAAAAAGAGGTTTGAATCCACTACAACTCTCACTATTGATTGTCTCAATCACTTGCACTGCATTTGAGTGCGCAGTTTTCCCCATCGCACATTGATAGCGAAAGTGGCCCTTTTCCCCACATTTGAAACAGATGATCTCCTTCCTTACGTTATTCGTTGGCCCACTGGATGGTTGTACATCACACTGTGCTGCCTTGTGCCTCCAGCTCCCACAATTCCAACATCCGGCATACCCATTCAGACGTCTCTGAAAATTCCCCCTTTTGTATGGGTAACGTCCTGCTTTGCCAAAATAGTTGCTCCAGAAACCATTGTTTTGAGGTCCCTGTTGCTCATACCTATGTGTTAAGTCTACACTTCTCGATCTTGGTCTGATCCCAGGATTCTGATCCTGTTTAGTATACGCTGCACAGACTATTTCCTCATCAACTTGTCTGCCAATAGAACTTCGGATGTGCGGTCATGTAGTTTTGCCCTAACTGGGACATTGTGTCTATGTCCTTTGGTTTGCATTCTTGAAAGAAAGCCACTAAATCTGCATTACATGACGATAATATCTTATCCCTTAGCATAAAATCGACTAAGCGACTGATATCTTTCCCAATTTCTGCAAGCTCCATCCATTTATTAAATGTGTTCTTCACTGTATTGACAAAATCTGTATAATCCTGATTTGTCTCTGGCACTAATTGTCTGAACTATGTTCTGTAGCCATACTCAGTTTGAACTTTGTAAGCAAGCGTTGCTGCAGAATAGTATAATTGTTTCTTTCTGCCACAGGTAGATTGAACATGGTATCTAGGGCCTTTCCCGTTAGATACTCACTCAGCATCATCGCATATTCTCCTTCCGAAATGCCTAAAGCCTTAACAGAAACTTCAAATCTGTCAAGATAAGATTCAAGATTATCTCGGTCCATAAAATATGGCAATTTCAATCGTTGTGACGACTGCGAATGTCTTCTGCCTTCCTCACTCTGACCATTTGACGCTAGTTCTAATTTCCCGAGTGCAAACACCTTCTCAATCTCAAACTGATGCTTTTGTTTTTCCATTTCTAGATTCATTTGTGTCTCTTTCTCTTCCGGTAGACGTTTTGTCTCGCGTTCATTATGCCTCTTTTCTCTCAAGTTGCTGCTCTTCTTTGAGTTTTGTTTCTGCAAACTCCTGTAAATCTTTGCCCTTCAGGCCTATTCGTTCACCTGCTTCAATATATTCCATTAAAGTAGGCATCTTGTAATTGTGGACACTTAGCTGTCCGTCAGTCAACTATAATATAAGACACTTCTTCTAGTCTTTGTGTACCTTCCCTAAGTACACCACCACTCACACTATAAGTGAATTCGTTGTACTGATAATATCACTATGTACTCACACAGTCCCTCTGTACACACTAGGTAGTGAAAGGGGGGGGGGGGGTATTACCTATACTCCTCGAATATATAACAAATAGTTGTAGAAAGTTCCTGGAAATCGTGTTAGACATACATATAAATAACCCAATGGACGATAAACAATAAATGACACCTATTAGACGCTAGACGCATAGGCTGGTGACACGCAGACAGATGATTACATAGAAATAAAAATTACAAACATCGACATGCCCATGTAACACAATACCATGTGCACAATATGAACTGACAGAGACCACTATGCAGTAGATATCACGAAGGATCACAATAATAACCTATATCCGAAGAAAACAAATATATGTAAATATAATGAAAAGAAAGAAAAGCAATTTAAAATCAATAATATACACAAATTTGACTTAGACACCAAAGCACGGGATATTAATCCAAGACAGACACTGCCCCAAGGCAAAAAACCAAACCGACCCGTCGATTACTTCCTAGAAAATATACTGTGCACAGATAGAATATTTTTTTTTTTTTTTTTGCAATGCCTCCCTGATTCAGAGAAAATTTGCAAAAATCCCCATTCAACAACTACATGAAATAACATATAAATATATAGATACACATACAATAATGACACTTAGGACGATGAGAGAAACAGAAACAAAATGGTCGGCCGACAACAATGTGATGATAGACTCTCACAAAAGTCCTTATATTGTTTCTAATACAGTGGTTCTCAACCGGTGGGGAATTCCCCCCCAGGGGGGAATTTCAGGGTTTCCAGGGGGGGGGGGGAATGAAGACCATTTCAAGATCGTGTTAATACAAGAACCGATTACTTGACATAGTTTTTCCCTTCATACTTTACAGTTATATGTCTCGTCCTTCTAAAATTCATTTTATAATGTAAGTAGACCCACAAATCATGTTTTGTGTGGATGTCTAGTCTTGTTTTAGTATATGCTATTACATTTGCCTTCCACTTTTACGTATACTGTGTAGGGGTGAGGGGATTATTAGATAGGAAATATGATTGACGTTCTGAAAATACGGTGAAGGGGGGAACGGGCCAAATTTTTGATAGGAAGGGGGGGGGGGAATGGCGTTCTGAAAATATGGTGAAGGGGGGAATGGGCCAAAAAAGGTTGAGAACCACTGTTCTAATAGTTTCCGATAATAGCCTGGAAATGCCTGTTGGTTAATGTTTTGAAGTACTACGATGCTAGATTCCAACAACGAATTACTGTTTTGATACGTTGTTACTTTTTCCTTGACGTGGTGATAACGAGTCCCGACTGACGGAAAAGTTGAAGATGATGGTAATTGTCCGAACGCCTTGTCTCTACACAGTCCGTAACGTTTTTGTAACCCTTCCTGCGGCGCTGGCACCTGATTGTATGATATATGTTACGGCTCCTATTCTGCTAGAACTATAGGGTTTTTGTTGCGTTTTGGGGAGACGATAATAACTTTCAAGTCACTGAATGTTTATCTGCTTGGTCGCTGTCACCTTGAAGTAATGGTATGGATTCACGTTTGCTGACAAGATTACAAAAAATGGCAATGAATGTCCAGGGCTTTAAATCTGTTTAGCAAGTCCTATTTGGCAGAGAAATATGACCCCTCTTTGCGGTGACGGCACCTGATTGTCTGTTGTGGGCTATTTCCCGGTGACACGATGATGACAAGAACACTAAGACGTTAACAACGATGAACATAAATCCTAGTTTTAGTGCAAAACATCTTATCTAGTTTTGCTTTCACAGTCACCAGTCATCTTGTAATTCCAATGGCAATTTTCTCAGTAAGATTCCCTCGTACACGGCCTTGACTCACAAGATCACCTCAGTTTCTCTTTGTAACAATTAACACGCACTGAATATGACTGTGATCAAAAGTAATGTGCCCCTTTTCCCAGCGATTAATGGAAAATTTTCTTTATACACAAACACTCACTGTCCTACCACCGTCTTTCTTTTATCCCTCTTCGGGGGACTAGTAACTGTCACTTCTGTGTGTTCCACACTTTCTCATATAACTCCCCTCCCCGGGCGAGTTTCCAAACATGTATTTTCCCAGTACCTGGCCGCTGGCGCCCCACCCTCCCTGTTTACCTGCGCTGAATTGATCTGTCGACCTGCGAACACACCGCGCGTTGACCTCGCCACACACACACTGGCTTCAGCAATACTGTCCTGCTACTGTCGTAAACAGCGCCGACTTTCTGTCAACCCGACCTTGACTCTGCCGCTGTTTTATCTGCTAGCCAGTTCTCGCACAGGAGTAAACCATGTCTTTATACCGTGGACAACCCTTCACCGTCCACTCTCCCTCTCCGAGTGTGCAATGTTATTTTACCTGCCTCCCGTGAACTGTGTGTTATTTCTCCGACACTTTGAAACGGGCCGTCTGCTGGATACCTCAGTTTCGTTGTGATACCATTCTAGATGTAAGTGGGCGCCCGGCGAATGTCTCTGAACTCATTATCCTCTCTAAGCAACGAGCTCCCAGATAAGTGTCCATTAATTTCTCTATATTGCAACGGATTCCTTGATCGGACGTGGCCCTAGGATAATCTTGTCTGACAGTCTCTTTTGCACCAGAATGAGATTGGTCGTTGTCTAGATCCTAATGCTCCTTCTATATCACTGCAGAGTGGAAGCTGAGCTAGCCACCTGTCTCACACCACAAGTAACCACTGCAGCACACATCCACCATTCAGTGAACAAGAATGAATTTGCGCACATAATTTCCTTTTAATGATGAATGAACACGGAAACACAACATATAAATCCAGGAAAAATAATTCTCTCAGAATATATCTTTATCACAACCGAACACTCGAATAGCACTGCCTTCTCAAGGCCTACTTAATCTCATCCATCACAGCAGTTAACCAGCAACCCTCCTGGCCCGAATTCACTCAATCCAACCACCACTGGGTCTAGGCCTCAACAAAACTATCTGACCCTCTCTCGGTCTAAACTTCAACTAACTATCCCTGAAAAAACACAGCTCGGAGCTTTCTCCCCAACTCCGCTATCATTCCATTTCCCAAACCGCCGACCTCTCTGTCTGGTCCCAAAACTCAACTGTCCCTCAATGTTTTTCACTTGTCTTTTTACCTTTCTTTTCAGCCCTCCCCGGGCTCCACACGACATTACTCCCCAGCTCAACTGTCTGCTCCAAAACTACACTCGCGGGCTGACTTCTCCTCGACTCCCCCTTAAATCACTGTCTCCAACATTCCCCGTCTGTCCTCTCATTTACCTTTCAGGGGACCTACTATCCAACCCCATTTTACCTCCGTCTATTATTTCTCAGGGCCGGTAATGATAATGACCCCAGGCATGTTAGTGTACAAGATAGTCCTTTAATTGCTGACTTGCTAGCATGGCAGTGTAGGGTTTATAAATAGGTGTACAACATAGTCCTTAGATTACTGACTTGCTAGCATGGCAGTTTATGGTTGATAAAGTGGTGTACAACATAGTCCTTCGATTACTGACTTGCTAGCATGGCAGTTTAGGGTTTATAAATTGTTGCATAACATAGTCCTTCTATTTCTGACTTGCTAGCATGGCAGTTTATGGTTGATAAAGTGGTGTACAACATAGTCCTTCGATTACTGACTTGCTAGCATGGCAATTTAGGGTTTATAAATTGTTGCATAACATAGTCCTTCTATTTCTGACTTGCTAGCATGGCAGTTAGTTGCATGTCCTTTACAGGATGTAGCCATCAACTGCATCACCTTTTGGCTATTTGTGATTCACAAGGCCATTTTTTACATTCACTAGTTTGCCATTGCTTTCTGAACTACCAACGCTTATACTATTGAAATCAACGCTAGGCGGCCTGCTTCCAAAACGTCTGCAGTGGATTTCGAACCCTGGACTTGGTGTGTCGGGGAATTGTGAAACGCGTTGACTTCCCCTAAGCTACAGCGCCAGTGACAGTATGGTATTCATATTGATATGTACAGCAGTCCTTTGTTTGGTTGGTTTTCTCTCTGGGCTGTCTAAATGTGTGCCCACGTGACTGAGTTTCATGTTGATTCTTTGTCTTATTTCATGCATTCTCTCTACTGCTGCTGCTGTTCATTATCTAGAGCAGTTTCCGCAGTGGCAGTAGCTTGGACAATAACAAATAATTAGAACGTTGAACTCTGGATACACAAAAGAGGACACAAAACCAACTAAAGAAGTCATAGAGGCGCTGTGAATGAAAAAGAGCTGACTGAAGAAAATGTAGGAAAACGAAGGCCGGCGGCGAGATTGACGTAGACAAGGATACAGTGGGACGATAACATCAAGAGATGAACGAACAGTAGTATATCAGTGTACAAATACACTGGGAAACAAAACGTGTTAGATTCTTTGCAGCCGACCTTCATCACCGAGATGGCGATTGATTGATAGATTAGATGCGTGAAGGCTTTCACGGTCTCTATTTCATGTCCCGTTAATTTGATGTTTCTATCGATTCGTCCTTTGTAATTAACTGGGGATGTTTTTCTGCATAAATGCCGAGTCGAGGGATAGAAATCGGCTGCAGACGATTTGGAAACAGATCGCTCAGCGTTGATTTCGATGGTAGGAAGCGTCGGTCGTTCAGAATGCAATGACATACTACGGAAGTAAAAATTTCCTAGCTAATCACAAGTCATTTGCACATCCTTTACAGGACGCCAGTCAACCCCGGCATATTTTGGCTGTTTGTGATCTCTTGGCAAGTTTACATTCAGTAGTTTGCCATTTATTTCTGAATGACCAGCAGCCGTAGCATTTCATAAAAAACCCAACGCAAGGTGGTCTGCTGCAAAATCACCCGTAACTGTGTTTCGAACGCTGTATGCGGGATTACGAACTGCATCCATAACGCCTTCGCCACGGAGAAAACCACAAATGATGGGGTTGATTGCGACGTCCTGTGGGAACAAGCAACTAACTGCTTTTAAATTTTAAATCTAGTATTTCTGGTTGGTCTCCAGCCGGGTTGTCGGTACTGCTGTGGAGCTCATATACTAAGGGTTAATTTTGTTACTTTGATTACTCCAGGGAGTACTCCGTTTTTAATTTAAGTATAAAACTCCCGACAACAATTTACGCTTGTGTTAAAAGTGGAGATCTTCTTCTTTCGTTCGCTTGAAATATGTCTATAACTGCAATGTTGTCGCTTGTATGACTCTAACAGTCTTTTGTTAGTTCACTCAGCGGTCCATAGAGTTTATCTTGTATGGCCAGACGCTCTATTGTCAGGCCCCCTGGCTCCACAGTACACCTGAGAAGGACCTCCAAGTAGTTGTGCTTAGACCCTTATGAGGCATCGGCCCCGGCACTGCACCTGCCTGGGGGTCCAAAGTAGGGCGATCACCATAACATTTAGCAGTTGACATATTTCATGCCGTAATTGCGTGGCGGCTTCCTGGCCTAGAGGTTAGCGACTTTTCTCCGTAATCTCGTAGCTAACGTGACGACGGTGAGAATCAGCAGTGGTTCGAATCGCGTCGGTGACTTACGGGGTATGTGAGCCGGCCGCTCAGAAAGCAATGGCAAACTACTGAGCTTAATCTTGCCAAGAAATCAACAATCAGCTGAAAGATGCTGATGTTGACAGCAATGTCCTGTAAAGGATTTGCAAAAAAATTTTCTAATTGCGTGGCAGCCTGATTTCTGTGGTGCGCCTCCTGGCTGGCTGCCTCCGTCTTCAGCACCTTTCTTTTGCTAGAAGCAGACTGTGGTCTTACTCGACACACGAACTTCTGAATCTGGTTGAAATATAATTTGACTTTGGCTGATCTGTTATAGAAGAACGGCGTTGCTTACAATTTATGGTGGTGGTGGTGGTGGTCGGAGTCCGTGATTTAAGCATCACCAAAGTCCACACAATGCAGCTGTTCTTCCGTATGTTTGTTATTAACATTGAAAATAGCAGGGTTAACAGACAGTGTTCTCTAATTGTATGACTTGAGTTATCGGGCCTCTAGGAACACAAGCATGCTCTCTCTCTCTCTCTCTCTCTCTCTCTCTCTCTCTCTCTCTCTCTCTCTCTCTCTCTCTCTCTCTCTCTCTCTCTCTCTCTCCGCCTGTCTCCCCGATAACACACACGTTTATTCTCTACACATTCACCGTTAATAAAGCTATCCCGTCGCTGAGGTGCCTTGTGGCGATCGATATCCGCCAAATTGACTGGAGGGGGCCACTACAGGAAACAGTTTAATGTAAGGAAGAAAGTTCGATATGTGGTAGCAGAAAAACCAGGGGGGGGGGAGGGTAAGAGGCGGTGCGGACACAGTAGCAGACGTTATTATTCAAACAGTGATTACCGCTGACATCAAGACACAAATCTGTTGTCTGTGCAGGTTCGTGTTGTGAATTTCTTGTTGACGAATTTCGCAGATGCTGTATCAGGTCCAGTTGTGGTATCAGGTCCAGTTGTGTGGGCCCATGTGTAGCTGTGGTATCAGGTCCAGTTGTGGTATCAGGTCCAACTGTGGTATCAAGTCCAGTTATGGTATCAGGTCCAGTTGTCTGGACCCATGTGTAGCTGTGGTATCAGGTCCAGTTGTCTGGACCCATGTCCAGCTGTGGTATCAGGTCCAGTTGTCTGGACCCATGTCCAGCTGTGGTATCAGGCCCAGTTGTCTGGACCCATGTCCAGCTGTGGTATCAGGTCCAGCTGTGGTTTCAGGTTCGGCTGTGGTAGCGTGGTGGCTAGACGCCCGCCTGCTGACCCAGTTGTTGAGGGATTGAATCCGTTTCGGGGCGGATTAGAGTTTTAAAAAAAAAAGACCTGGGCACCAAGATTGACCCAGCCTATAAAGGATACCAGGAAATATCTTGGTAGTACCATAGTGCGAGGAAATTCAACCTAAAGACTAAATGTCATGGCAGGGCAGACAAGGCCCTAAACCTTGATTTGCAACTGGTCTAGGATGGAAGCTCCGACAGGCGAACAGTTAGGGTGTTGCTTTGCTGATCCGGCAGCTTCTGCAGATTGTCTTGTTCCAGACGTATTGGTGTTACCTTTCCTCTGGAGTAAACTAGACAGATCGAGAGAGGGATCATGCTGCATAGGCAACACATGGTCTCTAAATTCAGCCCAGGCTTTGTGTTATAGAGAGGTGTAACTCCATTTACAAACTATCATCTGTCAAGACAGCAAGATGCCAGTCAGTCATATGCCGAGTGCATCTTAAGGGTCATTTACGAATCTTACTTACTGTCCGCCACCCTGTCTGCCTATTTGTCTGTCTGTCTGCCCGCCAGCCTGCATGTATTAATGTGTACATGCCTGCATATATGCCTGCCTGTCTAACATCCTGCTCACCCGGCTGCTTGTCTTTGTTTACGCGCCTGGCAGCTTATTTCACTGTCTGAACACTACCTGTTTGAACACTACCTCAATACAGACTACATGACCCCTTTAAACAAAACAATAATTCAAAATTATCTCATAACGACAACTAGCCAATAAACATTTCCATATGATGGTACGTTACACTTTTCTTAGGTGCCCATGTTAAACATTGCCCCAGTGAGTCATGTATTACTGATTAATTTTTATGCGTTTTAATGCTGTCTAAGATTAGTTTCATAAGTAATGTTGAATGAAATAATGTATGCGAGGAAATAGAGAAGGGCAGAATGTCAGACGGGCCTACGTGCCCAATTCTCAACCCTTTGAAAATAAAGTTTGTTCGTTCGTTCGTTCCTTCGGCCTGCCTGCCTGTTTTGCTGTGTACCTGCCTGTTTGAGCTTTTTGTTTTTTTGTTGGTTTGCTTAATCGCCTTTTATGCTATGATACGTATTGGACATAAAGTGCTTGATGTGGTCAAGTCTCTTGATATTGTCCATGACCCAATAGCACACGAGGGACCATCAGTAACATTCTCTCTCTCTCTCTCTCTCTCTCTCTCTCTCTCTCTCTCTCTCTCTCTCTCTCTCTCTCTCTCTCTCTCTCTATCTCTCTCTATCTCTCTCTATCTCTCCCTCTCTCTCTCTATCTCTCTCTATCTCTCTCTCTCTATCTCTCTCTCTATCTCTATCTCTCTCTCTATCTCTCTCTCTATCTCTCTCTCTCTCTCTCTCTCTCTCTATCTCTCTCTCTCTCTATCTCTCTCTATCTCTCTCACTATCTCTCTCTCTCTATCTCTCTCTATCTCTCTCACTATCTCTCTCTCCCTCTCTCTATCTCTCTCTCTCTATCTCTCCCTCTCTCTATCTCTCTCTCTCTCTATCTCTCTCTATCTCTCTCTCTCTATCTCTCTCTCTATCTCTATCTCTCTCTATCTCTCTCTCTATCTCTCTCTCTATCTCTCTCTATCTCTCTCTCTATCTCTCTCTCTCTATCTCTCTCTATCTCTCTCACTATCTCTCTCTCTCTATCTCTCTCTATCTCTCTCACTATCTCTCTCTCCCTCTCTCTATCTCTCTCTATCTCTCTCTCTCTATCTCTCTCTCTATCTCTCTCTATCTCTATCTCTCTCTCTCTCTCTCTCTCTCTATCTCTCTCTATCTCTCTCTATCTCTCTCTCTCTATCTCTCTCTCTATCTCTCTCTCTATCTCTCTCTCTATCTCTCTCTATCTCTCTCTATCTCTCTCTATCTCTCTCTCTATCTCTCTCTCTCTATCTCTATCTCTCTCTCTCTCTCTCTCTATCTCTCTCTATCTCTCTCTATCTCTCTCTCTCTCTCTCTATCTCTCTCTATCTCTCTCACTATCTCTCTCTCCCTCTCTCTATCTCTCTCTATCTCTCTCTCTCTATCTCTCTCTCTCTATCTCTCTCTATCTCTATCTCTCTCTCTCTCTCTCTCTCTCTCTCTCTCTCTCTCTCTCTATCTATCTCTCTCTATATCTCTATCTCTCTCTCTATCTCTCTCTCTATATCTCTCTCTCTCTATCTCTCTCTCTATCTCTCTCTATCTCTCTCTATCTCTATCTCTCTCTCTATCTCTCTCTCTCTCTCTCTCTCTCTCTCTCTCTCTCTCTCTCTGTGTTAACTGATTCAATGGCAAACAAACAGTAGGGTTGGACCAAACATGATACACAATCAAATTAACAAGTATTATCATGTCTATTTCCATTCACTTGGCATTTGAAACCGCAGAAGATAGAACAAAGCAAAACAAATAAGCGATGACCTTAGTAATTCGATATATCGTCCTTCTGTTAAAATGTGAGGTAATATTATACAGCACTGAATCAGTTAATATAGTCAGTGTCTCTCGGTCCGCCTATAATTTCTTGGATCAGGGGTATTCAACAATTTTAAACCTATGGCTCCCTCGACAAAATATAGTCGTTCTGCGACTCGCCTGTGGAACTACTGGTAACAAACAACTCGGCTTTTTCGTCGATCTGTCAAGATGGGTGGTGGGGGGGGGGGGGGGGGGGGGGGGGGGGGGGGGGGGGGGAAGGAGGCGCACACACATCGGGAGAAATAAACTGGAAAGCTTAATGACAGCTATCGAACTTGGCGGGAAAAGAGCAACGAGAAGACAGAAATAAACACCCGAAAGGCTTGGCCATATGTCATAATCAGGATAAGAAGACAGACCTGAAGCTTGAGAGGACAGACACGCAAGATTACAGTTCCGTTCAGATTATCATCATTTCACCCTGAACACTCACAACCTTAGGCGTTATTTCTCCTCTGTTGTAAATCAACGAGCAGCGACTATGTCAGTCCTATGTTGAGGATCTCCTCGCACGCTTGATGTGTCGCTCCTTTCTGGCAATGTTGATCATAAAACCGAACGCTTGTATATCTGGCTATTGATGCACATGCATCCAGTCGTTCTACATATTCTTATGCTGTGACGCTCAAAAAGAACAGCCAACAAAGAGTTTCAAACGAAATAGAAAGAGGAATATTCCGAGTGCTATTTGCCAAAAGATACAATTGGTTGGCAGAATATCTAGGCCATGCTATCTAAGGCAGCGTTCTGTCTTAAAGCGGCTGCATCAAAATACTTTTTATTTTCAGTCGGTCAGTGCCACCTCCGCATTGACGGTCGGCTGTAATAAATTCTCCAACAACCTCTGACCTGAGTCTCATGCGCACCAAGTACGCTTCTTTCAGTCCATCTCTTGGTGTCGTCTATCTACTTGTAACGTTGTCTTCCTCTTGCCCGCTTCCCCTCCACATTGCCCTCTAGTACATTCTTTAACAATGGGATGTCTTCTATATGTCCGTAGTAGTTTGTCTGACCTTGATCTCATTCAGTATTTTCTTAAACGCCAGTGTTTGTAATAGTAATACTGACAATACTGTATTGTGTTTATTTCTCATGCAGTGATATTCTTCCTTCCCACCTACTCATCTTATTCTCAAAGCTTGTATATTGCCCTCCCTATTTGTTTTACCAGTTTCCATATCAAATAACCAAGTATTAGGTTAATTGGATGCTCTATACTTCGCTGCTTCAGAAGAACGCTGAAAGTATTTTCCTGATATCTTTTGATCTGCTTAATGAAGAACTTCTCACGTTTGAAGTTTTGCGTGTGCTGATTTCATTTAATTTCTGTGCGTGATTTTCACGCGAGCGGGCTATCTTGTTCAAAGAATTGCTCGCATGTGTGTGGTCTTTGAGATGTCTGCGCTTCCTTCCCCTCCCCACACCCATTTGCGAGATAAGTATAGAGAAGGACGTTTGCGTGGTTAGAACAGTTTAACGGAATCAGTATTTTTGTACAAGCATGTAAAGAAAAAGTCTCTCTGTGTCCGTCCCCCACCCCGTTACATCTATCCATAATTGTCTATCTGTGCCTCTCTGTCTGACTGTCTGTCTCTCGCTGTCTCCTCTCTAGCAAACTTTCACATCCACATTTGCCCGAGCACCCTCATTCTCGCCACACAGAATCTTGTATTGCAATATTTCACTGTACCGCAGTTGATATCCTTTAAGTCAGTCGTTCTCAACCAGTGAGGAATCCCCCCTCCCCAGGGGGAATTTTAGGGTTTCCAGTGGGGAGGGGGGATTTAAACCACAGATTGGCAGACTCAAACTGACTCCAGGATCACATACAGCATTGTGTATCGGTCCGCTCTACTGAGAGGTCTCTTTCTTTTCGCTAGCTTGTGTGTTTTTGTTATTAGTGTTTTGTTCGTTTCGCACTTATATTGTGTAGTGACTCAATGCAAGGTGCGTATGCGTGCACCTCTGTAGTCCGCATTAGTGCGCGCATTTCCCCTTCCCTTGGCTCCTTTTCAGCATTGTAGACATGTTATTTTGATTGCACCTGTTGAGGCTGACAATTTTGGAAAAGGGAGGGGGGGGGGGTGACATTCGGACTTATGGTGAAAGGCTGTATGCCCCCCCCCCCCAAAAAAAGGGTTGAGAACCACTGCTTTAAATGATTACACTGATTATGATTATGCTGTTAGCCAAAGATTCTTTTCTCCGGTAGTCTCTAAAGCTGTCATTTGTCTGTAACTCGGCATTAATGATCACGAACAAAGAGATCAAGTTCAGAGATAAACCCCGTGAAGATCAACGATCAAGTGCTACAAGATGCATGCTAGAGTCGTATTGTCACGTCTAAAGTATAAAACAATAGTTGTGCTTAGTCACGTTTTGAGAAGAGCGTACCTGCAAATCATTGCGACTACTGGAAATGCGGATGGGCGGCAAACTGGCAAAGAAGTGAAATTTGCCATCCGTTTTACCTAGCCTTGAAGTATATCAGTCTGACTCTTTGACTCGGCTTGCCACTCGCTTGCATTCTCGCTACATGCACATAGCTTGTTAGAGGAGCTCTTTCCATTGTCTTCAATTTGCAACGGTAAAGAAGTGTGAGTCGCACAGTGACATCAAAGGATACGCGTGCCACAGATTTTTTCAGATTGGACATGTCAGCGAGAAGGGACACAGCAAATCACGGCGCCGAATGATTTTCCTACCTTCATATTATGGGAAGAGTTTTTTTTTTTACATTCGACCACCTACTTGCTTCTGTCCTCTCTCTGATCGCGCTTTGTCCACGCAGTTGACCTTAGGGCAGTGATTCTTTTTTGATCAACCTTTTTTGGCCCATGCACCCCTTCACCATACGTTCAGAATGTTATTCCCCCCTTTCCTATTTCCACCCTACAAATACACCCCCCCCCCCCCCAGTTTACGTAAAAATGGTA
Source organism: Cepaea nemoralis (assembly GCA_014155875.1). NCBI lineage: Eukaryota > Metazoa > Mollusca > Gastropoda > Stylommatophora > Helicidae > Cepaea > Cepaea nemoralis. Next base: position 201,189 of record JACEFZ010028321.1, read on the forward strand.
GTTAAATTGAATAAAACTGCCTTAGGGTGTCTTATACATTGAATTTTGCAGCATTTGACAGTTGTCACCAGGGCCATGCTATGATGCAGAGTGGCGGCTGCATCACGCGGCACTGTAAGGGGGCTTCATAAGGAGGCGGCATTTTTACAGAAAACAGCATGTAAGGGGCGGCATTTCGAAGACTTGCATCATGCTGAGAAAATCCACCGCATGGTACTGGTTGTCACTGTGCTAGTAAAGATCATAAAAGATAAATTTTCTATTGCAGTAATCTAAAGACATTTTTGTCATCTTCACTAGCCCTGAATGGCTTATCGCTACAAGCATAATCTGTTTATTTCTTCCCCGATCTCCAGTAATATTACTCCAGTTAGAATACCCCACCCTCTTTCCCAGAACTCGTCTTACATAACTTTTCTGCCTTCTTGGAACCACTTTGATTTTGTATCATGGATTTGCTCAATATATTTTATCTGTCAGTATCCATTTGTCAAACACTGTCAAATTATCTTGCCCCAAAATCTCGCGTGTATAATACGCGTGCTTGGCTTAGCCCAACATTTTCTGGTAAAATGGTTAGTCCAAAATGAAAATGACATACCCACTTATAACACATCTCCTTTATTTATTATTATTATTATTATTTTTTTTGCGCCCGCTCGCTTTGAACTCAAGCATAGCTCATACACGCTACTTCTAGTGCACTGGAATGAATTTTGCGTGCAGATTAGCTTTCTCTTTTACCAATGATGGATGTCCCTTGTCATCAGGCGAACCCACTCTTACTTCAGAGGCACTTGCAATTTACGCCCTCAAGTTAAGGACGAGCAGTCAACATTTAGTCCAGCTGTAGGGGCTGAACCTCAGCATCAACATACCGGATGTTTAACTGATTAATTGTCAGTGGATGATTCTTCTTCTTCTTTGCGTTCATCCGGAGTGTTTTTTCAGATGTTATTGCGGTGTGTCTGTTATGCGCCCTTGGGCCGAAACCCGTAGGCCAACACAACCGGCTTTTAGCGTGCTTTTTTGACCAGGTAGCATTCCTGGGAGACTCACTGTAGCATTGGTAGCACCTTTGGTAAGGATGACTCTCATGTCCTTTTCAGGACCCATCCCCCACTGGTCCAAGCCTGACACCCAGCTCGTGCCTGTGGCTCCTAGTAGCTGTCAGCATGCGACAGCGGCCACCCCCCGGGCAACAGCTGTGAGAGGCTGGCTAAACCAGGCATGGGTATCCGATTCCAGCATGTGAAGACAGGATTTGGCAGACTGCGCGGAAGAAATCATTCCTGATTCAACGGGCAAGACGGCGTTTACCTGCAAAGCGTTGTGGAACGTAATGAGCACGGCAAGGCACGTAGAGCGCCCTGGTAATTCACTGCACCTGTATTCGTCTCCAGTCGTCTCGACTTGTCTTGCCACTGGACTCAGATGGACTCAGGAGAGAGAGTGAGGTCGACGAATTGCGCAATTCATCCTCACTTTAATCCAAGTCATTGCGCAAGTCATTCTTCATCCAACGTCATATATCCTTCGATGATGAAACCATCAACTGCCTTCCTCAAGTTCCTACCAATGAGACACTTGATGACCTGCCAACCATAGTGGAAGTAAACAAAACCATCCAGCAACTCTCCAGCGGCAAGGCACCTGGTCCTGACTCCATCCCAGCAGAGATATACAAGGCAGGTGGGCCGGTCCTAACAGAGCAGCTTCACCAAGTCTTTACAAACATATGGGTGAACGAGACCATGCCACAAGATTTCAAGGACGCGTCAATAGTCCACATTTACAAACGTAAAGGAAACCGCCAATCCTGTGACAACCACCGAGGCATCTCCTTGCTTCCAATTGCAGGGAAGATACTCGCCAGAATTCTTCTCAATCGCCTCACAGCCCATCTCGATCAAGGTCTTCTTCCTGAGAGTCAGTGTGGCTTCAGAAAAGAACGTGGAACTGTTGACATGATTTTCGTTGCAAGGCAGCTGCAAGAGAAATGTCAGGAACAGAACTGCGAAATGTTCTCCACTTTCATTGACCTTACCAAGGCTTTTGATACAGTCAACAGAGAAGGACTGTGGATGATTATGGCAAAATATGGCTGTCCACGAAAGTTTGTCCAAATAGTGCGGCTATTTCATGATGGCATGCAGGCAAGAGTACAGGAAAATGGCGAACTGTCTGAACCCTTTCCTGTCACCAATGGAGTGAAGCAAGGATGTGTCCTGGCACCAACACTGTTCAGCCTCATGTTTTCAGCCATGCTGATGAATGCCTTCGAGAACGACGACATTGGAATAGACATCAACTACCGTATGGATGGAAAGTTATTCAATCTCAGAAGGCTGAAAGCTAAAACCAAAATTAACAGCGACACCGTCAGAGAGCTCCTGTTTGCTGATGATTGCGCTCTGTACGCCAACTCAGAGGCGGACATGCAACATAATGTTTCAGCTTTCTCACATGCCTGTGCCAACTTTGGGCTCAATATCAACTTGGAGAAGACTGTAGTTATGTACCAGCCAGCTCCAGGGAATAATCACACTGTGCCGAATAATAAAGTGAATGATCATAGACTAAGTGTTGTGGACAAATTCACCTATCTTGGCAGCACTGTGTCACAAGCTGCCACAATTGATGACGAAGTGAATGCAAGAATCTCCAAGGCCAGTGCGGCCTTTGGCAGACTGTACAAGAATGTATGGGACAGAACTGGAATAAGCCTGCAAACAAAGCTAAAAGTCTACAAAGCAGTTGTATTATCCACACTGCTATATGCTTGTGAAACCTGGACTGTTTATCAGCGACACGCTAGGAAATTAAACCACTTCCACACAGTCTGCCTAAGGAAGCTACTGAAGATTAAATGGCAAGACAAGATTCCAGACACTTGAAGTCCTAGAAAGAGCATCCATGCCCAGTATCCACACTCTACTGATGAAGAATCAGATTCGCTGGGCTGGTCACTTGACTCGCATGCCAGATCACAGGCTCCCTAAACGAATTTTTTACAGCGAACTGCATTGTGGTAAACGCTCCCAAGGTGGCCAGAGGAAACGCTTTAAAGACATTCTGAAAATGTCACTGAAGGCTTTTGGAATTCATCATGACACCTGGGAGGCTGCAGCCAGAGACCGAAATTCGTGGCGTGCATCATTACGCAAGGGTGCAGTCATATGTGAGGCAACCAGGACTGCAAGTGCTGTGAAGAAAAGGCAGGAGAGAAAAACCACTGCAGGAAATCCTCCTCCAGAAACGTCAAGCATTCCTTGCCCACATTGTCAAAGAACATTAACATTTCGAGCCAAAATAGGCCTTATCAGCCATCTTAATAGAAATCTAACCTTTAATTCCCACGTTCAAGCGCTTATTAAACAAACAGCGAAAAAAGTCTACCAACTCACCAAAATTAAAAACTTCCTTGATGAGGACACAAGGAAACTATTCTATACTTCTCATATACAGACACACTTTGACTACTGCTCTACAATCTGGGACAGTTGTTCTAATTCAAACACCAAACGACTTTACTCACTCCAGAAACGGGCCATGAGTCTAATTTATAACAAACATTTATCTGACAATCCTAGCCTGTATAAACACCTTCAGTTACTACCACTCCGCAAACGACTGCTTTTCAATAAAGCTAAACTAATTCACAAAATCCTGCATCGGAATGCCCCAAATTACCTTTGGCCATTGTTTAAATATAATGCTAGACACAGTAAACGTTTAAATATATTACACATTCCGAAGCCTAGGATTGACTTATACAAAACAAGCTTAACGTACTCTGCAGCTCAGCTGTGGAACAATCTTCCACAAGAAATCAAAGACATCACCAATCCCTATTCATATAATCGCAAATTACTCGAACACTATCTCAGTACGGATTATCTTCCCCCTTAATAATAGAGATAATAATAATAATAACAAAACCCTAGTATAACAGCCAGTCCCCTTTTGGTAGGCCAGTATATTCCACATGGCTAATAATAAGTGTCAGACCATTATCTAATTTTACTGTGTCGTGTAGTTTTGATGTTCGCATTTTTGCCCATGCCTTTATAATGCATATCTTTTATATTGTTGCTGTTCTCTGTTAGCCTTGAATGATGTGTGAATGAAATAATGTATGAAAGAGAGTGATAGAAGGGCAGAATGTTAGACGGGCCTGCGTGCCCAATTCTTAACCCTTTGAAAATAAAGTTTGTTCGTTCGTTCGTTCGTTCGTTCTTAGAACCCACGGCTCCATACCTTCAACCCCACTGGATGAAATGAATGGTCATCATCATTCTTGATGGACAAACAACATTACAACATCAGAGCTGTTACAAACAAGAGCGGCATTCGGAAACTGGGTAGTCAGAGCTGTTCCTAGCACGAGAGACATTCGGACGAGACGTTTCACTCGGACGTAAATGCGTAGTGCCAATTTTTATTTTGCCACCCGTAGGACGGCACTTCCAGCTTCGGCGGGCATTTTTTAAATGAGATTTGCCTTCCTCGGGTTTCGAGGCACGTTAGACTTATTGTTGTGATGTCGCCCACATCTCAGCTGGTCAAGATAGAACGAACGGTCAACGACATCATGGTCAACCCTCAAGGGAAGGCAGGGGCTGACCATGGGCATTCCCTCGCTATCCAAGGAGGCTTCCATAATTGCAGAGCCGGCACATATTGCTCTGAGACTGGGCTCACCCGAGGAGTTGCCATGTCCTGCTCATGGCTGCTTCAGTTCCTCACTTCCATGTGTTGGGCATCTCGCTTGCCACTGGTCGCTCAAGCACACACCAGGAACGGTCTGACCGCGGGCAGCATCCACTCGGTAACCTTTTGCTTTTGACTTCAGACCACGCAATAGGTTCGCTAGCCGTGCGTTCCATTTCATGTTATTGAGACGTTTTTCCACGTTCGCACTTGTCAAAGTCTTGCGTAGAGCAAGAAATGTGGCTCGTATCTTGACAAGTGTGATACTAAATATGATTATCAAATAACGCGAGGCGAATACCCGATGATATAATTCGCACTCTTTATTCGCGCACTGCACACATCAGAAACAATACAGGCGTCGCGCAATCACAATCCACAATATCAAATAGATCATAAATACAAGCAATCAATACATCAATATAATAATACATCAATGCACTCCACTTACAAGTCAAACACACAGGCGTTCCATCTCCAACGGCCATACAGGCTAGCTATCAATACGTGCACAAACTCTCAGGCCGCATTCACACGTCTCTCCAGTACGGCGCCCAAGCCCAGTCTAACTGGCCTTTTAACACATGCCTCAGTTGTGCTCGAGTCAGCTTGCGTGACCCCCAATGTTCACGCTGTGTTCTTGCTGACCCCCGACTGCTTAGCATCGTTCAGTCTTGAGTGCCTGGCGTTGTCGACGACGCCGTGTTATAACTGTAGTGTTTATCATAGTTCAGCGTTGCATTGTCGGGCGTTGGTACAGACAACGCGTTGTAACTCCGGGTGAGACTCTGACACCGGACCAAGGTCTTCTGCCTTCGTATACCTGATTTCTTCTTCTTCTTCTTCGTTCATCCGGAGTTTTTTTTTCCGGATGTGATTGCGTTGTGCCTGTTTACAGCAGAGCTGCGTTCTTGCGCCGTTAGGCCGACACATCCGACTTCTGCGGGCATTTGTTGACCGGGTTAACCTTCCCGGGGTATACCTGATTTAATCTTTTGACTGCTATCCTCAGTCTACCTGCAGAGCAGCAGGTTGTGTCTCTCTTAGTCTGGCCCCTATCCCATAAGCTGTCCGATATGTAGTTTTCATCCATTGGCAAGCAGATGGGATCAATGGGACACGCAAGCTCCCCCACCACGGCAAGGTGGAGACACATCGGGGGAGAGTGGATGATTAATCGCCTTGAGAGACTTTTCGTATCTGCCATGGGCATATATATCAGTGGCATGCTGTCACTGTGTTATAATACAACATATCTGCTACCATATTAACAACTTTTTAAGTCATAACTGTGACACACCATTACCTTCCTATTTTTTCGCTATCTATTTTTGATTGATCCACATGTGCTTTTTGTTTGGCACTGCATCTGTTAAGAACGAGAAATCTTATACATTAGGCTCTGCTGACGTCCCTCGGAGTTTTAGTGGGCAGACAATAGTGAACATTGCACATTATATGCAATGCCTTATAATCTTTGTGATTTTATTATTTCAATAATTATTTCCATAGCTATGTTAGTTCTCTGTCTTCTTGGTGCTACGGTATGACTAGTTCAAGATTTATTTGTAAACTGTTTTGAGATTTACAGTTTAACATGGCCACAGCTTCTTGTGCTACCAAGTTTCTTCTTCTTGTAATCAGTCTTTGATGATTACATCATCAATCAAGTTCTCTTGATGAACTCGACCATTTTTTGGAATTACTCTTTAGTTTCAAACAACTTGACATTTGCTTGCTTGCTTGCTTGTGTTCGCTAGCTGTGAACTCCAGCGTGAAGTCCTGTATGTCGGATGAATACACCCTGTTGTCCAACATCAATGTGATGTCATACCGGACCTGAGGTTTGCGTGAGTATCCGTTGTCCCATGTCTGGCTTATTGGTGTACAGACTGATGGTTCCTCACCATGCAGGCAGATACTCTCCGGCTTCGGAGGAATCATCGATCCTACTGATTTTAGCCAGGTCCCCCGAAGGGACCTGTTGCCCAGGACGCATGGCGTGGAAGTGTCAGCAGGTCTTGGCCAGTATAGATCCCAGCCCTGGTGCCTTGGAAACACCTCTGCGTCCCAACTTGACATTTAATGTGGACTCAGTAAGCAAGCCTATCTTTCTTAGCTTGCTGTTTAGAGAGAAATCTGAGGGAGCTGCAGAATATGTTGGGCAGTTTATTGGCCTAGTCCACACATGCACAGTGGTGGCTCAAAGAGATGACTTCTATACTTCTGCCTTCCATTTCGCAATCGAGCAGACACCCTCAGTCAACTCACACCAAGACTATGATAGACTTGTTCATGACTTATTAGACTTTGCTATGGGCTGAGGTAGCCAGTTTCATGCCAACTCTCCTTAACACCCCTTATGATATACATGATAGCCCCTCTGCTGTGTGTCCACCGTGACGAGGTAGAGGGGCTTGTGCGTCCCAATGACCCCAAGAGCTATGCCGACGGTAGCACAGCTACTGGTAGGGCCACCCATGTCGGACAGGTCAATGGAGAGGGACCAGACGAAGAGACACACAAACCTGCTGCCTTGTAGGTAGACTGGGGACAGTCAAAGGCTAGGGAAAGCACCCCAAATACATGCTTGTCGAAATCGGATGTACTGAGCCACAGGCTTGACAAAGCAGTGCAACGTGAAACCTGCTGCCTTGTAGGTAGACTGGGGACAGTCAAAGGCTAGGGAAAGCATCCCGAATAAATGCTTGTCGAAATCGGATGTACTGAGCCACAGGCTTGACAAAGCAGTGCAACGTAACTTAATTCATGATGTCACAAATCAAAATTAATCGATATGGTGCTAATCCCGTGAAGTCCCATCAGGCGGTGATAGTGCCGGGCCCCCTGCCTCGAGGGGGTCCACCCATGACTACTGGTGGTCACCTTCCCCTGTGCTGTGGAGTCAAGGCACAGAGGAGTAGGTTAAGAGCTATTGACCAAATACCCCGGACACTCAACATACTACAGTGGAATGCCGAAGGAGTTTACAAGAAGAAAGACTCCCTAACACAGCGTCTTCATAAAGATAGAATAGATGTGGCATGCATTCAAGAGACACACCTCAACGCCAATCACAAATTCTCAGTCAGAGGATATCAGGCCACACGTTTCGACCGCGAAGGACACAAAGGAGGAGTTCTAATACTTACACGAAATACAATACCTTGCAGCGAAGTATCTGTGATCTCTGACAACCAAACGGAAATTATAGGTGTTGATATAATGATAAAGGACGTGAAAATAAGAATCTACAATCTGTATAGCCCAGCAGATAAGGACCTTACACTCTCAAACATGAAAATAACTGACACAAACTGCATTATTGTCGGAGACTTTAATAGCCGTTCAGAAAGATGGGGATACCCAGATACTGACAAAAGAGGAGATGAATTGGAGGACTGGGAAATAGACTCAAATCTCCATCTACTCAACAAAGCGGATGACACACCGAGCTTCTACTCCAGAAGATGGCTTACCACTTCTACTCCAGACTTAGCTTTCTGCACAGGAGACATCCTCCACAAAATCGATCGCCATGTGCTGGACCAATTAGCAGGTAGTGACCACAGACCAATCAAGCTTGAAATGAATATGGAGTATGTTCCACAGGAGCAAAAGCCCTTGCCCCGCTGGAATTACAAACGAGCAGATTGGGACAGATTTGCCATACTAACAGACAAATATTGTGAAAACATAAATACACGATATGGCAACATAAAGCAAATGGTGGAAAGTCTAAACAGAGCGATAATACAGGCAGCCACTGAGTCCATTCCAAGAGGAGCGAGGAAAAATTACAAACCATACTGGACTGAAGAACTACAAAGTTTGGAGGACAAAGTTGAAGATGCCAGGAAGACAGCAGAGAGAGAACAAACAATTGAAGCAAACATCTCTCTCAAAGCCATCTCAGCAAAATATAAAAGAACAGTAAATCAAACAACAAGAGATTGTTGGAGGGAAAAAACAGAAAACCTGAATTTTGACAGGGATGGAAACAAACTATGGAAACTAGTGAAAGCCATGAACAATGAAGGACCTAGAAACAAACAAATAACAATTAAACAAGGAAATGCCTTGCTTACAGGCAAAAAGGCTGCAAATGCACTAATGGAACACTATGCAAATGCAAACCACATTGATATTACAACCGAACAGAAGAAAGCAATCAAAGACAAACAGATACATCATAGAAATACAGAGACAGCAGCAGAATATATGATGGCAAATCTAACAATGGAAGAAATGGAACAGGCAATGAATACCCTAAAAAAGAAGAAATCACCAGGAAAGGATGGAATCACAAATGAAATGCTAATAGGACTAGGCACCAAGGCAAAGAAGAAACTACTAGCAGTCCTAAATAACAGCTGGAAGAGAGGAATAGTCCCACAGGCATGGAAGGAAGCTATACTAATACCAGTCCCAAAGAAAGGAAAAGACCTGGAAGAACCAAATGGCTATCGACCTATCAGTCTACTGAGCTGTGTAGGAAAATTAATGGAACGCATTATCAATGGCAGGCTAACATGGCATCTGGAAGAAAACAAACTCTTAACACCACACCAAGCAGGATTCAGAAAATACAGATCCACTGAAGATCAAATAACCTATATAGCTCAGGAAATAGAGGATGCCTTCCAAGAGAAAAAGCACACACTAGCAGTCTGGATAGATTTAGAAAAAGCATTTGATAAAGTATGGAAGGAAGGACTGAAAGTAAAACTGCAAAACATGCATGTTTGTGGAAAAATGTATAAATGGATCAGCCACTACCTTGAGAACAGAACTGCCAGGACAAAAGTACAAGGACAAACAAGCAAAATGATGCTGCTGGAGCAAGGTGTCCCCCAAGGAGGAGTTCTTTCACCAACATTATTCCTAGCATATATAAATGACATCACAGAAAATTTTCCAGCCAGAGTACACACATCCTCCTTTGCAGATGACCTAGCCATATGGACATCTGAAGAATATATTAGTACAGCTAACAGCAGAATACAGCAAGCCTTATTAGCGCTAGAGGACTGGTCAAAATCATGGCTAGTGAAGATAAGTGAGGAGAAAACAACATGCACAGTGTTCTCCCTCTCAAATAAAACTCAGCAACCTAAGCTGGTATTGAATGGAAAAATATTGCGCCATGAAGAAAATCCAAACTATCTAGGAGTCACCTTTGATCGTCGCCTGACATGGAAGACACAGGTTGAGAAAAATCGAACAAGAGCAAGGCAGAGAATGGCAATCATGAAAAAGCTTGCTGGTACAACGTGGGGAGCAGATGAGAAAGTTCTCAAGAAGTTATATACTGGACGGGTGAGGCCAGTACTGGAATATGGCATTGCAGCTTGGGCAACAGCAGCTAAGTCAAACTTTAACAAAATAAGTAGAGTCCAAAACCAAGGAATGCGAATCATAACTGGAAGCCTGAAGACAACGCCTATTAATGAACTAGAAAAGATCACTTGTTTACAACCAATGCAGGATAGAAGAGATAGCAGAGCCCAGCAACAAGCAGAAAAATTTAGAAGATTGACAGACCACCCTATGTACAACAGATTTAATGGTTTTGGAAAGGGAAGACTGAAGCGTAGCAACTTTGTAGAAACTGCAAAACGAAGGATTAGGGCAGATCCTATACTTAACATATCAACAGTCAAGCCCATACACAATGCACACAACTTCCCAGCTTGGAGACAGCAGCAACTGCCTGAGATGATAGAAAACATTCCTGGTATTGAGAAAAAGAACACTCAGCATGAAACCGAAAGAAGAGAAATAACCCTAAACTACATAAAAGAACATTACCCAAGCAGGAATTGGACCCATGCATATACAGATGGATCAGCCAAAAATTCAATAGAGAATGGAGGAGGAGGAATTCTCCTAAATTTAAAAAATGGAGTGAAAAAAACACATTCAATGGCAACTGGAAAATTTTCAAGTAACTTCAAAGCGGAGGTAGAGGCTTTGAAAACTGCAGCAGAAATGCTCCTGATGGAGGAAAATAAAGAGAAGCAAATAGCTATCTTCACAGATGCAAAGTCAGCTGTCTCAATACTCAAGAGCAATAACAGCACAGAACTAACTGACCTAAGAGCAGCACTCCATGGTCTATGCCAGAAATCCAAAAAAGTTGTAATACAGTGGATCCCATCACATTGCAGTATACCTGGAAACGAAGAGGCTGACAGACTGGCAAAAGAGGGCGGACGACTACCACAGCCTGACATAGACATAACCTATAATGAGGCAAAGAGGTTGATAAAAAGCACTTATAGAACCAAATGGGAATCTGAGCATCCAGGCCATCAGAAGGATGATGCATATTACAAACTCGACCGAAGAGAACAAGTAGCAATCTTCAGACTCCGCACAGGACATAACAGGCTGAAATACCACTTGTTCAATAAACTAAAGATAGGAGATACTGATGAATGTAATTGTAGAACTGGAAAAATGACAGCAAAACATTTGCTGCAGGATTGCCCAACGTATGCAGAACAGAGAAAGATATTTTGGCCCACACCTGCTTCATTTGAGGACAAGCTCTATGGAGATATCAACAAGCTCAAGTTGACCGCAGCTTACTTTAACTACATACAGGTTGACATTTAAAGGTGCATGAAGACCCAGAGGCATGAAATGAAATATTGCTTGGATAGCAAATCCATTATGTGGAAAGTCCAAATCGAAAGCTCGCTGTGTGGGCTTCATAAAAGGTGGAAAAGTGTCCTAGTGGCACGAAATGGAATATTGCTTGATAGCAAATCCATTACGTGGAAAGTCCGAATCAAAAGCCCATTGTGTGGGCTTCATAAAAGGTGGAAAAGTGTCCTAGTGGCATGAAATGGAATATTGCTTGGATAGCAAGTCCATTACGTGGAAAGTCCGAATCGAAAGCTCACTGTGTGGATGTCATCTGCAGACTGCATACTTCTGGTTTCCGGAAGAACAGCCTATGGTGAACGGAAGGCCCAATATACGGAAGTGAGGCTAAGCAGCCATGTGCAGGACGTGACGATTCCTTGGGTGAGCCCAGTACCAGAGCGCTATGTATCGGCTCTGCAAGTATGGAAGCCTCCTTGGATGGCGGGGAATGCCCATGGTCTGCCCCTGCCTTCCCTTGAGGGCTGACCAGGATCTTTGGCTGTTCTATATGGACCAGCTGGGATGGGGGATAACACCACAACAGTGAGAGTCAAACGTCCTAAGAAACCCCCGGGAAGGTTAACCCGGTCAACAAATGCCCGCAGAAGTCGGATGTGTCGGCCTAACGGCGCAAGAACGCAGCTCTGCTGTAAACAGGCACAACGCAATCACATCCGAAAAAAAACTCCGGATGAACGAAGAAGAAGATATACATGATAGGCTACAGTGTTAATATTCTTTGCTTCTCTTCTGGGCTGTGGTAATACATGAGTGGATGAAGACTGTGCATGTGTTTTTGTCACATCGTGAGGTGAAGAAAGGCTGCCTGTTCCTGCCGGTCAAGAATGTGCAAGTTTCTGATCTACATAATGCTTATGCTAATATCAGTAATTTACATACATAGCCTTTACAGGATGGCACAGTCAACCCCAGTATGTTTTGGCTGTTTGTGATTTCTTGGTAACTTTACATTCAGTAGTTTCCTTTGCTTTCTGAACGACCAGCACTCATACCAGTGTATGAAAACCAACGGAATACTGTCTGCTTCCAAATAACCAGCATTTGTGTTTCGAACCTGGTATGCAATATTACGAATTGTGTTCGTAACCCCTTCATCACAGAGCCATATGATATATCATCATCATCATCTTCCACTTCTGCCGTCAAGCGTCGTGGGGAGGAATAATTTATATAATATATAACAGAACATATAATCAATCAATCAATTAATCATGTGCCATGCCGGAAAGCGTGGGCAGTCATGACTCGCCATTTCACATATAATAAAAAAAAATAAAATAAAAATTAAGTTGCATGTCCTTCACAGGACGTTGCAGTCAACCCCAGCATTTTCACTTTTCATGATTCCTGGGCACATTTTACGTTCATTAGTTTGCCATTGCTTTCTGAACGACCGGCTCCTATACCTTTAAAAAAAAAACCAGCACCGCTGTGTTTCAAACCCGGGTATACAGGCTCACAAACCGCATTCGCAAGCCCTTAGCCATAGAGACCGATTCACATATAATAGCCTATGCTAAATAAGACATGGTCTTTGAATTCCCCATGATTTTCACTGTGTATTCTACATTGCACTTCTCCTGTGACTGCTCATCTTTTGTTATATGAATAACTGTTACATCTCTGTCTGCCCTGTAGGTTTTGGCTTGGGTTTGGCCAAACGTCTTCATGAGGTTGGGTTTACAGTGTTTGCCACATGTTTGAACCTTGAAAGTGATGGTGCCAAATCTTTGCAAAACCTGGCATCTGACAGACTGAAGGTCATAAATCTGGACATCACCAATGATGACAGTGTAGGAAGGTGTCAGAGACAAGTTAAAGAGGCATGTGAAAACACAGGTGAGTAAATATCAGAGAGTATGAGTGAACTAGCTTTACTAAATGAGGATATACAATGAGCATAATAAATATATACATTTTGTTTGGGACAGATATTTACATTGAAACATTTTATTGAAACATGGTCACATGAGGACAGACTTGAAAACTATGACTGTGTAATGCTGAATGTATTTGGAGAACATTTATAACTGAAAAAGATATTCAGGAAACAAAAATGAAAAGAAAGATGCAAAAAATATTGGTTATTGAAAGAAGGTAGAAATGGGAGTGGGAATAAAAATTAAAACAGATATATAATAAATAGATGTCCCAAAAGGTGATAGAAGATGATAAATGAAATAGGATGATGACAGAACTTATACTAACTTGGATTGATGTATGGTGTGTTCCACTTAAGTCTCTGTAAGATTATAAGATCTCTTATTGCCGACTTTATTTGCCAGCTTGACCAGACACTTTAATCTAATGAATGACAAACATGACTTTAAGTATCTAAACATGGATGGCAGGATTTTGTTGGAATTTGTCATCCAATATCGAGACCACAGCACTCAGTACATTTCCATGTGTGCTCCAGCTCCCTCAGTTGTTAAGAGTATATAAACTTAGTTCTAGTAGCTACATATGTCAACAGTATATAAACTTAGTTATAGTAGCTACATATGTCAACAGTATATAAACTTAGTTCTAGTAGCTACATATGTCAACAGTATATAAACCTAGTTCTAGTAGCTACAGATGTCAACAGTATATAAACCTAGTTCTAGTAGCTACAGATGTCAACAGTATACAAACTTAGTTCTAGTAGCTACAGATGTCAACAGTATACAAACTTAGTTCTAGTAGCTACATATGTCAACAGTATATAAACTTAGTTCTAGTAGCTACAGATGTCAACAGTATATAAACCTAGTTCTAGTAGCTACAGATGTCAACAGTATATAAACTTAGTTCTAGTAGCTACAGATGTCAACAGTATATAAACTTAGTTCTAGTAGCTACAGATGTCAACAGTATATAAACCTAGTTCTAGTAGCTACAGATGTCAACAGTATATAAACTTAGTTCTAGTAGCTACAGATGTCAACAGTATATAAACTTAGTTCTAGTAGCTACAGATGTCAACAGTATATAAACCTAGTTCTAGTAGCTACAGATGTCAACAGTATATAAACTTAGTTCTAGTAGCTACAGATGTCAACAGTATATAAACTTAGTTCTAGTAGCTACAGATGTCAACAGTATATAAACTTAGTTCTAGTAGCTACAGATGTCAACAGTATATAAACCTAGTTCTAGTAGCTACAGATGTCAACAGTATACAAACTTAGTTCTAGTAGCTACAGATGTCAACAGTATATAAACCTAGTTCTAGTAGCTACAGATGTCAACAGTATACAAACTTAGTTCTAGTAGCTACAGATGTCAACAGTATATAAACCTAGTTCTAGTAGCTACAGATGTCAACAGTATACAAACTTAGTTCTAGTAGCTACATATGTCAACAGTATATAAACTTAGTTCTAGTAGGTACAGATGTCAACAGTATACAAACTTAGTTCTAGTAGCTACAGATGTCAACAGTATATAAACTTAGTTCTAGTAGCTACAGATGTCAACAGTATATAAACCTAGTTAGTTAGTCGACAGATCATCCTCGTTGCACATCGGACCATTCAGTCCATAAGTGCTCGGATCCCCTCCTCAGCAAATCCCGCAGCGTGTAGCGGCTAACGACGCCAGTTCTGTGTTGGTTTATCAATCTTCTTTGGCTTCCTGCGTAGTGTTCTTGTTTGGCCACCCCTCTTTTAATTTGCTGCTCTCGCAGTCTGGCCATTGTTGTAGATTCACAGTCATCACTTGGTTCTTGCAAAAGTCTCACTTCTCGTAGAGCATTCAGAATGTCAGCCTGGTCCATGGCGCGTCCGCCCTCAACAGTAGCCTCACCTGCGAGCTTGTCAGCCCGCTCATTTCCTTGTACTCCCGCATGCCCTGGCACGAAGATGAAACTAATCTTTGCCAGCCGAGACCGCTTCAGAGGCAGCAACCATTCTCTTCGGATCGACCCCTCCTCTATCCTCTTGATCATGTTCATCGAGTCGCTAAGGAAACAAGCCCTAGTGAATGTCTGTGTCTCGAGCCATGTTATTGCTTTACTTACTGCCATGACTTCCATGGTCAGGCTACTTGTGGTTTCAGTGAAAGCACCAGAGTCCTCCTTCACAATTCTCCCTCCGGCCCGAGCTGTAAAGGCCCATGAGCTTCTCACATGTCGGACGACCGACCCATCTGTGTAGATGACCGCGTCACTGTCTAGCGAATTCTCGAAAATCAACGCTTGTACTTCAGCCTCAACAGCAGCCGGATTTTCTTGTCTGCATTTTCTATCTAGTTGGATGCAAACTGAAAAGGATGTGCAGAAGTCTGTTGGCACTTGCACCCACTCCTCGCCAGGTTCTAAGTCCTCAAGTGAACACACCTGTTGAAGAATGTCCTCGGCTTGACCCATCCACGACCGTCCTCTTTTTAACCTGCTGCCCTTCACCTTCCTAATTTCACTATGCAGTGGATGCTGTGTGTTTGCGTTAATTCTGAGGTAGGCACGTGCCCTGCAAACTTGCATTCTCTCTTCAATGGTTGGAAAATCAAGAAGGTAGCGCATCGCCCTGCATGCTGTATCTCTTGTACATCCAAGAATAATGCGCATAGCTTCATTCTGTATCCTTTCCATCCTTTCTATCTGCTTATGGCTGAGAGTCAGGATTGCCATTGCATACTCCAAAACAGACATGACCAGCCCCTCGTACAGAAGACATAGATGGCGCTGCTCACAGTTTGCTGCCGCCATCACCCGCATCGCTGCCAAACCCCGCTTGGCCTTTGTTATCACCTGGTCTATGTGCACATTATAAGCAAGGCTTCGATCAAACCGTATCCCCAGGTAATTCATTGCCTGCATTCTTTCCACCGTCTCTGAACACAGCATTACAGTTGGTGTTGGATTGTTGACAATATGATTATTCAACGAGAACCAAGTCACTGTTGCCTTTGTTGGGTTGACCATTGCCCCAGCTTCATCACACCAAGTACTTATGCGATTGAGTTCGGTTTGTAGTTCCACAGCAACCTCCTCTCTATCCTTACCCTGACGATACACTAAAACATCATCGGCATATGACAATGTCCTGCCAGGTCCAGTGATCTGCTCACTGGTGATTCTCACTGTGTAGGCGTTGAACAGTACCGGAGATAATGGTGATCCCTGTGGTAGGCCAGGATATATTGTTGTTGGTTCCGAAGTCCAACTGCCACATCTAAAAACTACTTTCCGTTGGAAGAGAGCTGCAGCGATCCAACTAAGGAGGAATGGACTTACGTTTAGTTCAAGAAGCTGAAACATTAAAAAATCCAGTGGTACTCTGTTGTATGCGTCCTCAAGATCAATCGCTGCAGCAACGGTTTCAGTGCCTGAGTGGAAACCTTCATAGACATCGTGGGCAAAGACTGCTGCATTGGTCCAGGTTTCTCTTTTTGGACGGTACCCACCCAGGGTAGGTGGGAAAACACCTTGCCTCTCTAGTTGGCTTGATATTTTCCTGGCAATTACCTTCTCCAGCAGCTTGCCTATTGTATTCTGCATGGTTATAATTCGATATCCCTGAATTTTCTTGTGGTCTTTGTCAGGCTTCGGCAAGGGAATCAGATAGCTGTGTAACCATTCCTCCTTGATGCTAGCACTCCCTATACTGTTGTTGTACATGTCTGCTAGTTTCTCTAGCTCATTGTCGGTACACCTATTTATGTCGTCGTATCTTATGCCATCAGGACCTGGAGCACTGTTTTTTGATCGTCGAAGCACAGCCTTGATTTCTTTCACTGTCACTGTGTCTTCATCCGAAGTGTTCTGGGCCTTGCATCTGTCTGAGGTGACCTCCTTGGCCAGATTCCGGCCTCCCATGTCTGTCTGGTTGCTCTGCTCAAGGTAGCGTTCAAAGAGGGCTTTGCCCTTGTCCTCGTCAGTCCTCTGCCAGATGAGGTCAGCACCTTGGAAGTCAGAAATGCTCTTATTCTTGACTACACCACTCATGCTTTTATGTAGTCGCCAGAACAATTTCAGTGACTTGTCTGTGCTTACACACCTCTGCCCATTTTTCGCTTTTAACCACCGTGACCAGTTTTTTGAAATAGCTTACTTTTGTGTGCATCTCTCTTTCTAAGTGCAAGCAGGGACTAGGATGACCAGCTCTGTTCTTCTTGGCATTTTGCCATCTCCTTACAGCACCACGCTTATCCACCCAAGCCTTCTCCACCTCGAAACTCCACCACGGTGGCTGCTCCCAGCTTTTTTTCCTTTTCTTCCTGCCTGAAACGTTCTGCGCTTGTCACGTCTTATTTTACTCACCACATCTTGCCCTGTACTGTCATACTGGAACGTCTTTACCTTTAGCTTGTGCTGCCTGGTTCTGCCTTTCTCCACCAATATACTGCATGGGTGGTGGTCGCTGCCATGGTGTCCTAGGACACCCCATCTACACACTGTAGTGAGTGAAGGTGAAACTAGCGCCAGATCAATAGCACTGTCCTCATCGCCTGGACGGCTTGCTGTCCTGGTGACACAGCCACTGTTGATACAAACCAGGTCGATGGTTTCCAGTGCAGTCTCGAGCTCCTCCCCTTGTGTATTGGAGGAAGTGTTTCCCCATGATCTGCCTTTAGCGTTGTATATATATATAACATTTATATATATATATAAATGTTATATATAAACCTAGTTCTAGTAGCTACAGATGTCAACAGTATATAAACTTAGTTCTAGTAGCTACAGATGTCAACAGTATATAAACTTAGTTCTAGTAGCTACATATGTCAACAGTATATAAACTTAGTTCTAGTAGGTACAGATGTCAACAGTATACAAACTTAGTTCTAGTAGCTACAGATGTCAACAGTATATAAACTTAGTTCTAGTAGCTACAGATTTCAACAGTATATAAACTTAGTTCTAGTAGCTACAGATGTCAACAGTATATAAACCTAGTTCTAGTAGCTACAGATGTCAACAGTATATAAACTTAGTTCTAGTAGCTACAGATGTCAACAGTATATAAACTTAGTTCTAGTAGCTACATATGTCAACAGTATATAAACTTAGTTCTAGTAGCTACAGATGTCAACAGTATATAAACTTAGTTCTAGTAGCTACAGATGTCAACAGTATATAAACTTAGTTCTAATAGCTACAGATGTCAACAGTATATAAACTTAGTTCTAGTAGCTACAGATGTCAACAGTATATAAACTTAGTTCTAGTAGCTACAGATGTCAACAGTATATAAACTTAGTTCTAGTAGGTACAGATGTCAACAGTATATAAACTTAGTTCTAGTAGGTACAGATGTCAACAGTATATAAACTTAGTTCTAGTAGGTACAGATGTCAAGAGTATACAAACTTATAGTTCCAGTAGCTAGTTAGTTTCACACATATCTGCTTCACCTTCTGCATGTTCTCCATCTCCCTCAGATGTCAAGAATATACAGACTTATAGTTCTAGTAAGTACAGATGTCAACAGTATATAAACTTAGTTCTAGTAGGTACAGATGTCAACAGTATATAAACTTAGTTCTAGTAGGTACAGATGTCAAGAGTATACAAACTTATAGTTCCAGTAGCTAGTTAGTTTCACACATATCTACCCAACCCGCTACATGTTTTCCATCTCCCTCAGATGTCAAGAGTCTCCCCCGATGTGTCTCCACCTTGACGTGGTGGGGGAGCTTGCGTGTCCCATCGACCCCATTTGCTTGCAGATGGATGAAAAACTACATATCGGACAGCTTATGGGATAGGGATCAGACTAAGAGAGACACAACCTGCTGCCCTGCAGGTAGACTGAGGATAGCAGTCAAAAATTTAAATCAGGTGCACGAAGGCAGAAGTTCTTGGTCCGGACAAAACTCTTAAGGCTCCCTGTCGAGGGCTGTGGCTGAATGCCTCTAAGCCACAAACCCTCGTATCTGAGAGCCAGGCTGATACCCACCTACCGAAAAATAGAGGCGTGATTCTGAGCAAGCTACATGCTCAGGTCTGATACATGTCCGAAGGCTCTCAGCTGGGGGATATGAGAGATTCCCGGATGAGAGGGCCAGGCCGTTTCTCGTTCACTGCTGCACGAAGGTAAGGTGCTGAGCCGGCAGCACATGTAGCCTACCTCGTGAGCGAGCACAAAAAGTCAGAAGTCCCCCAGTCGAAGGAAATGGTTATGCAAACTGTCTGTATCTAACTCATAGAGAGTGTAGACAAAAGTGGAAGTGACGCGAAATGACGCGAAATGGAACGCACGGCGAGCGAACCTATTGCGTGGTCCGAAGTCAAAAGCAATGCTTACCGAGTGGATGTCGCCCACAGTCTGACCGTTCCTGGTGTGTGCTTGAGCGGCCAGTGGCAAGCGAGATGCCCAACATATGGAAGTGAGGAACTAAAGCAGCCATGAGCAGGACGTGGCAACTCCTCGGGTGAGCCCAGTCTCAGAGCAATATGTGCCGGCTCTGCAATTATGGAAGCCTCCTTGGATAGCGAGAGAATTCCCATGATCTGTCCCTGCCTTCCCTTGAGGGTTGACCATTTTGTCGTTGACCGTTCTATCCTGACCAGCTGAGATGTGGGCGGCATCACAACAATAAGTCTAACGTGCCTCAAAACCCGAGGAAGGCTAACCTCATTAAAAAATGCCTGCTGAAGCCGGCAGTGCTGGCCTACGGGTGGCAAAATAAAAACTGGCACTACGCATTTTACGTCCGAGTGAAACGTCTCGTCCATTTGTCTCTCGTGCTAGGAACAGCTCTGACTACCTAGTTTCTGAATGCCGCTCTTGCTCGGAACAGCTGTGACTAGGTAGTTTTCCGAATGTCCGCCGTGCCTGGAACAGCTCTGAAGGGCGCAAGGACAAGCACATGTCCGAAAACTCGCTGAGTGGATACCATCTGCAGACTTGTCTGGTTTGTGCAGGAACGGCCCATGGTGAAGGAAAGCCCAATATATTGAAGTGAGGATTTAAAGCAGCCATAAGCAGGACGTGACGATTCCCTTGGCTAGCCCAGAACCAGGGCGCTATGTGTTGGCCCTGCAACTATGGAAGCAACCTTGGATGGCGGAAAATGCTATGGACTGTCCCTGCCTTCCTTTGAGGGATGACCGTTGTCTTCGACCGTTCCACCCTGGCCAGCTGGGTTGCAGACGGCACCGCAAAAGTGAGTCTCCCAGGAATGCTACCTGGTCAAAAAAAGCACGCTAAATTCGATGTGTTGGCCTACGGGTTTCGGCCCAAGGGCGCATAACAGACACACCGCAATCACATCTGAAAAAAACACTCCGGATGATCGCAAAGAAGAAGAAGAAGATGTCAAGTCTACAAACTTACATTTCTAGTAGGTACAGATGTCAAGAATATACAGACTTATAGTTCTAATAGGTACAGGTGTCAAGAGTACAAATTTATAGTTCTAGTAACCACAGGTGTCAAAAGTATACAAACTTAGTTATAGTAGCTACATATGTCAACAGTAAACAAACTTACAGTTCTAGTAGCTTGTTGGTTTCACATATATCTACCCCACCCTCTACATGTTTTACATCTCCCTCAGATGTCAACAGCATACAAACTTACAGTTCTAGTAGGTACAGATGTCAACAGCATACAAACTTACAGTTCTAGTAGGTACAGATGTCAACAGCATACAAACTTACAGTTCTAGTAGGTACAGATGTCAACAGCATACAAACTTACAGTTCTAGTAGGTACAGATGTCAACAGCATACAAACTTACAGTTCTAGTAGGTACAGATGTCAACAGTATATAAACTTAGAGACCTAGTAGCTAGTTGGTTTCACACATATCTACCCCACCCTTTGCATGTTCCTTCCTGCAAGTGTCAACTGGGATCCCTAACTCCATCAGCCATAGACACACATGGTTGTTGATTTGTTTCCATATGCAACAGGTGTTTATTTATAGACAGTATTGTCACCCCTGGCCCAACCACAGTGTTCTACGGGAGGTGCCCGGTAGGCCAGCCCAACAGCCCTTTCATCTCCATGGTCTGGAAATGTGATGACTGCCAACTATTGTAAAATTATATTAACTGTTGTTTACTGCACTAGCTATCTCCGCTGTTGTCATTTTTAAATTCTTATCAATGATGTTCTGCATATTTCACATGTTCATTGCAAATGTACACCAGCATCTGGTCATACCTACATTTACTGTCACCTTGTATCTGTGAAGTTAATGAAACTTCATACCCATATTTTAATGGTCTGCCATTTCTTTTATTGTAATTAAATGGTTTCTTCCCTTTACTTTCATGATCTTAGTAATAAACACCGAGGAAAGTATTGATGAGTCTCAGTGTTAAGTATATTAGCTAAACATCACAAGCACAGCAAAACCACCTTTTGTACCCTGTAACAATTACACAACAAATGGTTTCCTGGACTAGCTACAGCATATCAGACAATTCTAAAGCACCAGGATGACAGCAACAATTATATAAAATGTTTGTTTTCCAGGTCTCTGGGGCCTCGTTAACAATGCTGGACTGAATGTCATGGGAGACGTGGAATTGACCACAATGGAACAGTATTTGACAACAGGGAATATAAATCTGTATGGGATGGTGAGAATGTGCAAGGCATTCTTGCCCTTGGTAAGGCAAGCTAAAGGTATGTTTTGTAATTAAAAATCGGTTTTGTTTTTCAAACTTATTCATTGCAATATAGTTAATAACTTTGAAGACTTATATTCTAGGTTGTACCTAAAATATCTGTATAACGTTGATTTACTTTCATGCACTTTAGTCAAGAGACTGTTCTTCAGCTTGTCGTGACAAAGCTGTTTTCTACGACATTACGCATTCTGGTACAAGAGTATTTTATTTCTTCTCATTCTCTCTTTATCCCCCATTGGAACATTGGCTCTCAACCGACTCCAAGCTCTCCTATCCCTAGCTGTTCTCCAATATATTATTCATCTCTGTTTCTGCTTCTCTTCTGCATGTATTTTAGATCTTCTTTTAATTCTTTTGAGGAGTAGCTGGCTGAGTAGCTAAGATGCCGGATTCTCCTTTAGGAGACCAGGGTTCAAATCCTCGGTAAGGTGTTTTTGTTTTTTGGTTGGGGGAAAAAAGAAAACTCTGGCCTGCACAGTTCTCGGCGACTGCACTAGCCTGGTGACCTTAATTCCTCAGGCTCAAGACACCCCCCTCCCACCTGCCATACACCACAAGGTATTGGCAGTAAATGACAGTTTTGACAGTAAATGACAGTTTCATTTTGTTTACCCTGTGGACTCCAGACAAAGGCCTTTCTAAGTATTCTATTCTCAGGTTTTATCAAGGCATATCGTTTCCAGCCCCAGCATCTTCTTCATCTCTTGGTTCAGTAGTGGTAACTTGTTTATCAATGCCATATACCATATATATAATCTAGATATTTAAAGAGTTTGACAAGTTTGATTTTCATACACAATTAGAGTAACAATATATTGGAAATTGTGCTGTCTTGGGAACTGCCAGGCACTCAAGTTAACTGTAGCGTCATGGTATTTAAAGTTATTTTTGTTAACAGGGCCTGCTCCGTGGCGAAGGGGTTATAGGTGCAGTTCATAATCCGGCATACTCACGTTCGAAACACAGCCGCAGACTATTTGGTAACAGACCTCCTTGCCTTGATTTTTTAATGAAATGGTAATGGATGCCGGTCGTTTAGAAATCAATGGCAAACTACTGAACATAAACTTTCCAAGAGATCACACACAGCAGAAAAATGCTGAGGTTGACTGTGATATCCTGTAAAGGATATGCAGCTGACTTTAACTGTTATTAATAGTGATGAAAACTCGACTGTGGAGCAACTGCAACAGGAGGCTTCTGATTGTCAGAGGTCCCGGTCCCATCCCCTTCACAGAATGTTTCAACCTTTTACCTTCCTGACACACTCTGGTGGCAGGCCCACCTGGGTCATGATTCCAGGTGTTTTCTTTTGGTGTGCGTTTGTATTCTATTTTCAGATGTTGAGTAATTTTCCAACTTGTCCTATGCCACCTTCTGAACTGGATTTTCTCCCTGGGACTGTCAGAAGGGTGCTCAAGTACATCACAGGGGCCATAAACTTTAATATTCTCAGCTCTTTAGTTCTCCATGGTTAAGATCTAAAGAAAAGTGGGGGCTGCGTGGTCTCGGGGTATGGTGTCCGCCTCGAGTGCTAGAGGTCCCGGATTCAAGCCCCGGTGTGGACCAGGAGTTTTTCACGTGGACTTCTAGTAAAAAAAATTTCCCCTGGTCTCTGGGTAGTGAGAACGGACGCCCATGTGTATTGTTGCGCACGTAAAAAAAAAAAATCCCTTGGCGAGTTTGTCAACAACCAATGTTTCAGGCATCATCGGATTACTTCTCCCACACCACACAAGAAACTTGCAAGTCGTGTGAGAGGAAATGAATGATACATTTTATTGCCGTTGGCTCTTTACAATTACAAAACAGTCGCTATCAAATCACACACAAAGCCACAGAATTGCCTATCACTAGTTTCCTAACCCTATTGCTAATCTCTATCTATTTGGCTACACAAAACTCCTATCAACACTAAACGATCTGCTCGCTACGAAGTCAGTCCCCAGTCTGACTTTCCTACTCGCGTGGCTACACAGCACGCGGAAGGACCTTGATGCGTCCTTCGGCTTTTTGCACGCCGTTACACTTAGCACGCTTATATTAGCTGTCTCCTATTGAGTGGCAATCGTGGCTATCACGTAGGCGTGATTCTGTCGTGACCAGAGTGCTAACTATCTGGTCGACGTCTCCGTGTCTCATGAGAGAACTAGTTAATAGTCCCCCATTCTATCACCTACCCTGCCCTTATATCGGGGCACTGTATTACCTCTAATCTACTTGAGGTTGACCACTCTTCCCGGTGGTCTTCTATCTTGAGGCAGACCTCCGGCCTCTATGTTTCAGTCTTTGACACACACCCTCCCCTCCTGTGTTGCGTCATCAACTTTGACTCATTGGTTGTGACGCAAGAGGTTTCTAAAAAATTAGTGTATCTAATTTTTGTCAAAGACTGTAGATAACCTGGCTTTGGGTAACTCAATAGACTTCTACTGACTATTGTCACAATGTAGTATCACTTTACTTGGCTACTGGCAATCGCCACAAACTTGTCTGGTTGGCGTGAGCCCTCTTCTCAATCGCAATATTATATTAATTAGAGGTATGTCTGAACCGGACCGTTGTCTTATAAGACCTGCCCTCAAATAGTAAATTAACTCACTACCCATACAAAGTTGACTTTCTTAGGGTCAACACATGAATTGCTTCATGTCCCCCATATAATATTAAACAACCATTACACAAGCTGTGTGCGACAGGCTTTACCTATTTCGCTTCCGCGTGTAAAGTTATCTTTCACTGTTAAGTTAGTGTTTCGTTGTCTATTATGTCCCCTGACCCGGAGTTATCTCCCTTTGATCTACAAAAAATGTATGCAATTTATATGTTTGTTTTCCTGGATGTTTGCGTGTTTGGATCTAACTAATAGTATAATCTAACTTCTAACATGTGTATCCAACTATCATGTGTATGTATGTTAGTTTTCAAGTGCCATAATTCGGTTAAATGTGGCCACAAACAAGTGTATAACACTAATTCGTGACTACGTTTCCGTCTTATGAGACTTAAAATACTTTCTCTAAGATCTATACTAAACTACACACAACACATTCACGACAACACATTTTCAACATCGAAAACAAACATTTGACGCAGACAAAAAATAAAAAGTCGCGTTGAGCGGCAGAAAAAATCCGCTGACTGATCTCACTCTCTCTTGTATAATTTACATTTGCTCTCCCTTTCACACTTCTGTCACACATCTTTTACCCTTACTTCTGTCACACATCTTTTACCCTCACAATTATTTAAAAACCTTGGAGTGACACTGTACAAGTTTGGCTCAGTTTGACAAAGTTGAGCTTAATGACTGTGCGTAAATTGCTGCACGAGTCATGTATTTACAACATATTTACATGTAAGAGAAAGGGTTGATGGTTTGTACCCTGGTATTATTAACCACTATATTCTACTGAAATAATACTCTAAATACTGAAATGCTAATACTAGTTCTATAAATATGTATTTAATGTGTTACCTATTTTAATCTATTTTGCCACATTAATCCTAATATTTATCTAATTTAAGGGACGTAATCTAATTATTTAAAATGGAATTGATGTGACATGAGTTATGTAACTTTCTGAATGGGTAATGTGAAATGTAATAAATTATGTACCTTTCTAACATGGGTAATGTGAAATATAACAAAATTCTAACTAATGTTTTTAAATGAAAAAAATATATGATTGATATTCTTACTCTAAATGGTGTAAATGATGTATGTTTACTTGTATAATCCTTTTATCCTATTACGGTGTAAACTAATTATAATACTAAATGATAACGTTTGTTAAATGGACTGGTTCATTAAGATGGAATGAACTCAAGTGAAATGAACCTAAGTGAAATGTAACAAACTAAATGGTAATATTACTATCTAAATTTAATCCTAGTTTATATTTAGCTGTTATTACGTTTAAATTACTATCCTAATCTACTTTTAAGCTAAGTAAGTGGGTGAATTAATGATCTATCTAAACTAACTGAAAACTATTATATTTCCTAAATCTTACATATATGTTAGAGTGATCTAATCTACTATAATTTATCACTATATTAAAATATTATAATACATATCACAATCAGTATATATATACATGGTATTCAATTACCTCAGGTCAGTTGTTGTCTTAATGTTTAGAAATTGCTTTCATAGGCATACTCTATATACACAATTGGCCTGGGTATATGAAATACATTACACAGTCATACTTGTGTCCTATGGGTATTGCATCTGTAGAGTTCGCTTGTGTCGTAGACCAGTATTTTCGTGTCTGTATTTATGTACTGTTCTGACACTGTTCTTCTATGCTTATACAGATGGTTCACCGGCACACATATGAAGCTTAGTATATAACGAGCTGTCTCAGTTCACATGGTGATATACTTGTTTTCGAAGCACAGTTCTTATGTTGAAGTCTACGGACACATGGTAGTTCACCGTTCTTAGTACGTGGTTCAGAACATAATGTCTATGTATTCGTAAAATATATCACATAGAATATTCGAATGTACCAATTTAATATCTACTACTCTACACTCTTATGTGGAATCTCCGGTATTTCTATCTCAGATGGTCGACTAAGGGTATCAGCCAGAATGTTGTCCTTACCCTTAATATGCTCTATACTAAAAGTATAGTTTTGTAGTATTAGCGACCACCTGTATATACGGTCATTCCGATGCACACCACTTTGTATGACCGTGATTGGGGAGTTGTCAGTCTGGACAACGAAGTGAACACCCGCTAGAAATCGATGGAGCTTTCTCACCGCATAGATGACGCTTAGGGCTTCCAACTCTGATATGGAATATCTGGACTCAGCAGGTGTGATCTTACGGCTCACGTAGCAAATCGGATGGAAGATGCCATCATAAAATTGGCCTAGTACTGCAGCGATGGAGATTCTGCTGGCATCTGTCCTAAGATAATAAACGAGCCTAGGATTAGGCAAGCGAAGGATTGGTACATTACTAAACAGGATTTTCAATTTTGACAATGCAGAAATTAATAATGCATCTTTGACATCTAATTTTACAGATGCTTTTAAAACATTGGAAAATACACTTGTAATTTCCGCTAAGTTTGGTATGAATTTGCTATAGTAATTTACTAACCCCAAAAGGCTTCTGACCTGCTTCTTTGTGGTAGGCATGGTCAGGTTCATAATTTTGGTAATAATTCTATTGTCAGTCTTAAGTTGACCTTGTGAAATGACATGACCCAAAAAATCAATTTCTTTTAGACCCAATTCGACTTTGCTCGGTTTGACAGTGAGACCGAAGAGTCGCAACCTATCGAAGACATGTCTTAGTTTCAGTAAGTGTGTTGTCCAGTCATCAGTATGGACACATATATCATCTATATAAGTCACTGTATTCGTCACTCCATGAAGTAGATCTCTAGTTAAGCGTACGAAAGTGGCAGGAGCGTTTCGAAGTCCGAAAGGAAGAAAACGCCACTCGTACAGTCCTAAAGGTGTTGAAAAAGCAGTAAGATGAATGGATTGAGTCTGCATAGGGACCTGCCAATATCCCTTAGTAAGATCTAATTTAGAAAAGATTTTGGAGGTGGACATGTCAAGAATAAGATCTTCGCAGGAAGGAATTGGTTCTGCGTCGATCTTAGTGACGTTGTTGAGCTTTCGATAGTCCACACACAGACGAATTGTGGAGTCTTTTTTCTTAACTAGGACGATTGGAAAGGAGTACTCAGATGTAGATTTCTGGATGATCCCACTAGCTTCTAAATTAAGAATTTCCTTATTTAGACTTTCTCTATAGCTGAGTGGGATAGAGTACGGCCTGCATTTGATAGGCTTAGAGTCCGAAAGAAGAATGGAGTGCTCGATTCTGTCCGTCCTACCTGGAATGTCAGAAAATATGTCTTTATACTCCGTCACTAATTCTACTAATTGTCGTCGTTGACTGTCTGTTAGTCCCTGTTCTATCCGTATGCTATCTAATGTCGCAGTCTTGTCTACAATGGGAACAGGTAGTTCCATTCCGTCGTCGTCTACCTGATTCAGTACGGTGGTGGTGCTAAGTGCGTATTCTGTAAGCTCACTAGGTGTATGGATATCGTCGGATTTGCCAGTCTCGCTAACTAGTGTAGTTGCGTTGTGTATGTCTGTCGTCTGATCACTAGGTGTGGGTGCACTGTGTTCGTCTGTCTCTACTTCTGTCTCTTGTCGTGAAAAGTAAGGTTTCAACATGTTGACATGGAATATCTTTAAGTGTCCGTTTATCGATATTTCATAGTCAACATCTGAAATTTTACGTACCACCTTGAATGGCCCTTGCCATGAGGTCAATAATAAATTTCGTTTGTCTGGAAGTAACAAAAGTATGTCTTGATCTGGTTCAAGATCAATTGTTCTCGCACCTTTGTTTGCGTATTGGCGGTAGATTTGACCCTTCCTCTCCAAAGCTGCCTTAGCTATAATACACGATTTCATGATTTTGTCTCGTGTTTCTGTCACCATTTCATAAGGTGTTTTTGGGGTTGGAATTTCAATGGAATTAGTTATTACCTGATGGTAAATGGTTAGGGGTCCACGTGGGTTAGCCCCGTATACTAATTCAAACGGTGAGAAACCCGTGCTTGAATGGGGAATCTCCCGATAGGCAAACAGCACTGTTGGTAACAGTGTATCCCAATCAGCTGGGTTTTCTGCTGTCACCTTAGCCAGCATATGCTTAAGATCTCCGTTAATTTTCTCTACTATCCCATTGCTGGCTGGATGGTACGCTGTTGTAAAATGCTGTTTAATCCCTAACATTTTTGTAAGGGCTTGCGTTGCAGCCGATATGAATTGAGTTCCACGATCGGATAAGATGGTACGTGGAAATCCGAATCGTGAGAACAGGATGTAGAAATACATTGGCAACATCTTTGGAGGTGATGTATTTCAAAGCTACTGCCTCAACCCACCTTGAACATAGGTCGACCATCGTTAATATGAAGCGATTTCCTTTGCTGGACACCTGATTCAGGGGTCCAACAATATCTACCGCCACACTTTCAAATGGCCTAGAAGCCAGTGTAGAAGGTTGTACTTCAGCTGTAGGATGTTTACCCTTACGTACTAATTGTTGACAGACATTACAAGAACGACAAAATAATTTTATATCATTGCAAAAACCTGGCCAATAAAAATGAGCCTGAATTCTGGCCCTGGTTTTGTCGTATGCAAGGTGACCAGCAAACGGTGACTCATGTGCAATCTTTAGCACAGTTAGGCGGTGTTGTACAGGTAACACCGTTTGCTGAATCTCATGGTTACCAGTTGTATAATACCTAGTAAGAATGCCATTATTAAGTCTAAAGAACCATGATGCGTTTTTGGTCACTTTGGCTCTTTCTTTCAATAATTTTAAATATGGAGACACACTAGGATCAGCTTTCTGCTGTTCTATAAATTTTTGTCTGGTGGTATCATCTGTGCTAGTTGGGGAAAGCAACAGTAGTCTCTCATTTTGTAGTGTGTCTTGATGTTTTATAGCGTCTGCTCTGGTTGTTGCATTAGCTACATTTAATTTTTCCCATGCAGCTATTTCATCGCTAGTACATTGTTTCAATTGGGGTAAGCAACCCAAAATTAAATCAGTACAAGGGTTGTCAAGTATTGCACAAGTAAAGGTACCAGAAAGGAAAGGAGTGTTAATACGGGCTTTGGCCAAAGGGTAAATTTCAATGTTACCCGAAAAGGTTCGGCATTTGACAGAGTCAGCCTGTATAATCACCTGGACTCACCAGTTCCTTTCTAAGACCAATAAGGGTGCTGCCGCTGTCCAGCAAACATTAGGCATGGTCTATCATTGACCATTGCATTGTGGAACACCAAATTGCCTCTGGAGGCTAAGGCTGCATTTACACTCTCAGTTGAGAATGGTACTGTATGTCCACATTCTAATTTTCCGTCTGCATGAAATTGGTGACATCGTTCACAACTGTCAAAAGCTCAATATATCGTTTACACAACACACATCTTCAGATTGGTTAACAGGTAATTCATTTTCAACATCACACTCAGTGTCACTACCACTATCAGAAGATGTATCAATCAAAATAGCATTGTTGGCTTTCATACGTTGGCGGCCCAGGCACTTATTTGAATAATGGCCGTAGCTGGAACAAAAGAAGCATTTGATTGCACGCCTGTATGCAGATCTTTTGTTTTGTTGCTTCTTAATAACATTTTCAAGATGTGCCGGATAGTTTGGCGATTTATCACACATAGAATAAGTGTCATGCAAAAGTTGACAGTAGATACATTTTGACACTTTCCTATCTTTCTTGTCGACTCTATGAAATGGTTTTCTATTACTTTGATAGTTTTTAGGTTGGTCCTTTACAAAAGAAACTACTTCAGAGTCATTTGAAGTCTTAAAAATATCTCTATTTGAAGAAAAATATGCAGAGCCTTTCTTTTCGAATTGTTCTATGTTCTCAATGTCTGACTGCTGCAGGAATTTAGCAAACGGAGATGGTATAGTGGATATGACTTTATCCATGGCTATTAAATTTTTAAGTCTGTCAAAGTCTTTTCCTATGTTAGCTGCTTTAAGCCACCTATCTAGTACACTTTGAACATTTGAGACGTAATCAATGAAAGTCTCACTAGGTTTTGGTTTTAAATTTGAGAACTGAACCTGATACCCAGGGGCATCAAGTAAAAAGTGTTGCATTATCCTATCATGGATGTACTGATAGTTAGATCTAAGATCAGTTGGTATAGATTCTATCACTTTAAGGGGCTCACCACTCAGGTTCTTCATATAAATCATAGCCCACATCTCTATTGGAACTTGGTGGTATTTAAACTGATACTCGACATTTTCTGTCCAGGCTGATATGGAATCTTCTTTACAATATGGTTTGATAATATTTTTGTATTTGTTGAACTTATTTTCTTCTTGTTGACTTTTTAGTTTAGTAGCAGAGATCTCTACGTGTGAGTCTACATCCATACCTTTCATCTTTAACTGTGTCTCTGATTCTACTTGTATTTGTTTTTCCTTAACTCTTGCCATTTCATCTATCTCTTTTTGCTTTAGTTCTCTCTCCTGATCTAATTGCTTTTGCTTTAATTCTTTCTCTTGATCTAATTGCTTTTGTTTTAATTCTAATTCCTTCTGTTTAATTTCCTTATCCTGTTCTGACTGTTTTAGCTTAATCTCCTTATCATGTTCTAACTGTTGTTGTTTAATTTGTAGCTCTTTTTGTTTTGTTATCTCAGCTAGTTCTATCTGGTGTTGTCGTTCTTGTGCACGTTCATCTCTCTCAGCATCTTCTGCTTCCTTAAATTTCTGCTCAGCATATTGTTCTAAGTCCTTTCCTGTGTATTGTAAATCTTTGCCTGCTTTTATGAAGTCAGCTAACGTAGCCATGTTATTGGGAGCTTAGATAGCTTTGAAAGGCACTCAAATAACTACTTACTTATTTATCTTAGATACGGCTTATTTATTTTAATCTCTGAGCACTATCAATTGTACTCTTTGTTTATAACCTGGAAAATTTTATCCTGAAAAAACAGAGCACAAACATATGCTAATGCATCACACGCTGAAAAAGAGATGCACTATTAATCACATTGCATGCCAAATATATTGAGTATACTCAACTTAATGTTCCCGAGAATCAGGAACACCAATCCGGTAACACAGGTCACCTCGTTTGGCACTTCGGCATACACACGAGTTTTCTAATCAGCTGTTGTTCACCCTGGTTCACAGAGCAGCAACAATTAACAAATAGTAAACGACATATAATATTCTCGACAATTTGGTACAATCACAATGACATGCCCACGGACAAACAGAATATAGTTTAATTAATATTAAATTGTCAATGTCCTGTCTTCGTTCTACCGTTTTATGCCTTTCGTTACTAACCTAGTTTAATCTATGGAAGTGTTGTGCAGACCAAGTCTAATTTGCATGGCCAAAAGTAGTGCCATCGTGACGGTAAACAAATAGAAAAAGTACGAAAAAAAATTCAATAACTGCTTTCAAATAAATAAAAATATAATAATAATGTTTAAATAACTAAATATATTCAATTACTAACTTAAATAAACAAATAATAGTTAATATAAAGCACAGATTCAGGCGGGCAGCAGCTTGACGATTTGTAAACAATCAGATGCTGAATGCGAATGGCGTAGAACAACTGCTTGTCAATCGTACTACGTCAGAGGCGCAGCGCTATTTTTAGCTTGCAAAAATCGATAATGTTGCTGGCCTGTGTATCGCTCCGCCATGAATCATTATTTGATAGTTATTCATAAACAAATCAATAATTACATAAATAAATGAAAGAAAATAATAATATCAATACTTACAACTTTGAAGAACACATGATTAAGTACATAATATTTTAATAAACACAAATAAGCATTATTTTGTCACGATAGGCACAGTTTAGCTCGCAACTCGTTCTAGTCTGCACACGTCATCAGTCACTGACACAAATTAAACCTGTAATTCACTATTCGTAACCTTAGTCTAGAGCCGTGGGTAAGTGTAATAGCTTGAACATTTGTCCAAGCCACACTTCTGACACCACATTAATCCTCGCCTGTCAACAACCAATGTTTCAGGCATCATCGGATTACTTCTCCCACACCACACAAGAAACTTGCAAGTCGTGTGAGAGGAAATGAATGATACATTTTATTGCCGTTGGCTCTTTACAATTACAAAACAGTCGCTATCAAATCACACACAAAGCCACAGAATTGCCTATCACTAGTTTCCTAACCCTATTGCTAATCTCTATCTATTTGGCTACACAAAACTCCTATCAACACTAAACGATCTGCTCGCTACGAAGTCAGTCCCCAGTCTGACTTTCCTACTCGCGTGGCTACACAGCACGCGGAAGGACCTTGATGCGTCCTTCGGCTTTTTGCGTGCCGTTACACTTCAGCACGCTTATATTAGCTGTCTCCTATTGAGTGGCAATCGTGGCTATCACATAGGCGTGATTCTGTCGTGACCAGAGTGCTAACTATCTGGTCGACGCCTCCGTGTCTCATGAGAGAACTAGTTAATAGTCCCCCATTCTATCACCTACCCTGCCCTTATATCGGGCACTGTATTACCTCTAATCTACTTGAGGTTGACCACTCTTCCCGGTGGTCTTCTATCTTGAGGCAGACCTCCGGCCTCTATGTTTCAGTCTTTGACACAGTTGGAAATCGAATAAAGAGTAGCCTAACGGCGCTGTCCGGGCAAAATTTCGAGTTAAAAATCTACCCAAAGTATTTCAGGAACCTCGCCGTGCTACGGAGTTCGTGCACTGAGCTGAGTTTCTCTAAACTCAGGTTTGAGTTAGGAGAAGAACGGAGCACTTATGGGTTACACCCGTGTGCATCTTTCCCATTGTAGCGGCATGCTGTTTATTCTCCTGTGACCACTGGCACGGAACTTGTGTATTTCTTACAAGATAGTTAACACCTTACATCTAACTAAAAGGCCAGAAAAGAATATGAAGAATACCAAGTCTGGCAGGAAAAAACTAACAAGTTTTATTAATTGCTTGATGAATGCAGTGTTAGTGTGTGATGTATCTGCCATCTGTAAAACTCTTATAAAACAATTCATGTATATTTTAGTAGCTAAAACCACTCATCCTATACCACAAGACATCCTTGATAAATATTCATCTCAAGAGTCCCAGTCCCTTCATGTTAAGTCTCATATTATTATCCCTTTGTGATCCTGTTATTTTAGGCTATACTAGGCTCAAAAGTTTGTCCTCATTTCCTCTTCTTTCAATGTGCATAACACTAGTTTGGCTATTTCCATAATAGCTGACACTAAAATTAAACGTGAGTAAATCTCATGCACATCAAGAATATTATTACATAGAATCAAACATGTCAGTAGATACACAGCTAAAATACACTGCATTATCAGTTCAATAGTTAAAATATTTTTAGCAACACAACAGAATGACTATGGTCTGCTAGAACAAGTAAGGATTTTAATCTGGCTTATAAATTATATTTTTTTGTCTACAGCATAGCGTAACATTTAAAGTTGCCTCATGAGTGTTCATCCTATCTGCTATGACAGATGTCAACTCGAGGTTTATGATTCACTTCTGTGTGTCATCTGCTACCATTAGTATTCTGAAACAGTTGCTTTCTTCTGACCATATTTAATTTCTCCATTATGACTCTTGCCTATTTTCTCAGAGGAACGGGTGGTTGAGAATTAGAATAGAAGTCTCAAAATCAGAAGACTTGGAATCTAATCTCTGGTGAGGAAAAGGGTGTTTATCTACTGAGGTTAAGGCAATGCTAACCTTAAAAAATTTAATTCCATAATACTTAATTTCTATGTTCTTTTATGGGATAGGGTTTGATATTAAAGACTGCTGATCGATAAAATATTGTCAAATTGACTTTGCACTTAATGATTGCTATGGAAACCAAGATAAACAGCGGCCATCTTGAATTTCTTAATGTACCTCTAAAACATTTATTTTTTAATGTACAGGCTAAATTCTTTGTTTTATGTGTAAATAAATAGACCCTTTACAAGTTTAGTAGAAAATTTTAATGATATCTCTTTGCAGTTTTTTTTTTCAAAATGTGAAAATGGTGACATTTTTCATGACATTTTTTTTTTTTAGTGTAGCACAAAAACTAAAATGTAATTTTCAAGATTAATCTACTCACAATGTAAGTGATATAATAAAGAATATCTCTGCAAAGTTTGAGTGAAATCTAACGAATAGTTTTTAAAACAATTGTACTTATGTATAAAAAACTGGCGAAATGAGAAAACGGGGAAAAACTAATAATTTTTATGTTTTTTATTACTAATGCACTCTTTTACAGAGAAAAAAAGTGTAAAACTGTACCTTGAGTGTTAAAATTGTCCTGCTGAATATGCAGGACCTCCCTCCAGAGCATGCAGCTCACCTTGTCTCTTTAATTTGGCCGCTCGTACAGTGTCGCGTCTTTTAGTTTGTTTGTCCTTCTTGTACTTAAGACTATTTCTTACTTGCTTCTGCATCCTAAATGTTCCTAGTCTCTGCATATGCAGGCCTGTAGAAAGTCCATAAAACTGGGTAGTGTCTTGGGCAGCAGCAGCTCCAAAGTTGAACTCTCTTGCTGCAGTTACAACTGCAAACTGAACGCGCTTGCGTGAGGCAAAGTTGTCTTTAGTGCATCGAGCCCATATCAAGCTGTGTAAACACTCATTTGAATTCTGAGTTTGTCCTGACACACATCTACTAAGTAGTTTAGTTTAGTTTGCGCAGTGCTGTTCCAAGGCGTTTACTGACATGGTTGATACACTCCTCTTTGTCTATCTGAATGTCATCCCCATATTGTTTGATCTTGGTAAGTTCCGCAAATGTTTTGGTGTCACCATCAGAAAGTATTGACGTGTAGCGAAGTTTATGACGGGCCACAGACCGTCGCCGCAGCATCCTTGCAGCCTTCACCTCCATCATTCCAGCAGATCCTGTGAAATTGTTGTCACAGTTTAGAAGATGTTCTGCCTTCCATGCTGCAAATTCATCTGGTTTGTCCCTGGAAAGTCTTACCAGTGGTTTCACACACCTGGCAATATGTGGACATAACATGGGCATCTATGCAAAGTCCCGTAAGAACATCCACTGCACAGCCAACTCCAATGTGGGATGTGTGGCCTCTAGTCAGCCAAGTGCCATCAAAGCTGACACTAATATCTAGCACATCATTGTCATGTAGAGTTATGCCTGACTGTTGTGCATGAGCCTGTCGAACATACTTTACGGTTTGAGAAAAAACAGTGTCCTCCAGATATTCTATCTTTGAATATAGTTTATTCGCTTTGCTGTGAAATGTTTTGTGATGAATACCTTGCAGGTTTATATTTTCACAAAAATTATTAAATGTTGTTGCACCCATCCCACAAACTAATGCTGAATATACTGACTGGCTGTTGACAGGAAAAGATCTATCCCCAACATTACTTTTTTCAGATAGGTATCTTCCACACACTACTTCTTCACAACAAGAGCAGTAAACCTCTGCATACACAGCTAATCCCTTGGCTTTCTTGCTGTCAGTTTTCAAAATAAGACTATCATTTTTACAAACTGGACAACATAACAATTTGATTATTGCCTCAATTTCTGAACAATCAACAATTGCTCTGTGTTCCCGTTTTTGATATCCATTGTCCTCACCAGAATCATACTTGCTGCTAGTGGATATTGTGTATTTATACGTATCTCTTTTAAATTGGCTTCGGGTAATAAAAGAAT
This sequence comes from Cepaea nemoralis, assembly GCA_014155875.1. Lineage (NCBI taxonomy): Eukaryota > Metazoa > Mollusca > Gastropoda > Stylommatophora > Helicidae > Cepaea > Cepaea nemoralis. Next base: position 237,422 of record JACEFZ010028321.1, read on the forward strand.
CACTTCCACAACTTTGAGAAGAACACGATAGCACTGATTCATTCAGATTCACTGTCAAAACACTTGGATTTGGAAGTGGCATGTGCACTTTAGCTGGGTCGCTTTCAGTAGTTTCAGAATTGTCTGTATCATTTACGACGTTCTGATAGGTTTTCGCTGCTTACGAGCATTTGCGAGGTGTAGTCTGAGAGATTACTTACGTTGAGTGGATGACTGCATGTTAAATTTCTTAGAACGAGGCATATTTCAATGCGTGTCAGTCTGTCGTCAACAATGAACTTTCAGCACGTCGCCAGGTGTAAACAACACAAAGCCGCCATTTTGGAAACCCATGGAAACCCACGTGATCAATTTCAGCCATCGGCGAACGCGGATTGCTTACGATGTTCCATATATGGAAGTTTCCGGAAGATGATAGACACGAATAAACCCGATGTACACAGAAGAGCTTCCGATTAGACGAACTCGTAGTTTTACGAACAGTTACGGAAGTTCACGACCTTTCCAGGGATACCTTACACGCGCGTGTCGTGTTTTCCTGAGATATCGTTGCTAGGATTTGAAAACCGTCAATTTCGCAACAATTTTCAATAATTATACAATTTGACACAGAGGGTGGGTTCAGTAAATTATGAATATTGCATAAAAATAACAGTTTTTAAACAAAAACAAGTACGGAATCTGATATAAGACATGATAAGGTGTCTAAAAATGAAATATTCCAAAAATAGCCAAGTTGACAAAAAATCGATGTTTTTACTGCCGCACATCGCCTTAAGAACAAATCTGAGTATACTGAGTGGTATTGACCTAGCTGTCTTTAAATATTCAGCCTTTGGAGAACCTGCTGTCACCACCAGCAGTGGTACAAATGCCATGATTATTGTTTTTAAAAAGAGGTCTGATTTGTTAAGTTAAAATCTGAATCTAATTGTTTCCTTCACAACCTTGTATAGCATAGTTGGATATTAGTTTCTGACTTTGCTATTAAAACTGTGTCATGAACACATCTCTGGATGTTTATATTTTATTCTCAAACTTCATTCATTCATTCAGTAGCATGTCCTTTGCAGAACCTCGCTCCCATAACAACCTTCCGGAAAACCTCTCGATCATAAGCAAGATGTCCCGCGTCTGATACACCCATCTGGAGATCATCCGCCACATCCTGCACCCATCTTCTCTTTGGCCTTCCTCTTCCTCTCTTCCCAGGCATATACCCCTCCATTATTGTTCTCTCCAGACTTTCGTGACGTTTCAAGTGACCAAAATATTTCAATGTTCTTTGTTTTATCGTCTTTAATAGCCAACATTCTTCAATATTCAACTCTTGAAGTATGGATGCATTTGTTCTTTTCTTTACCCAAGATATTCTTAGAACTCGTCTATAACATTTATATTCAAAGGCGTTTATGCGCTGTTCAGCTTGTTTAGTAAGTGTCCATGTCTCACAGGCGTATGTTGCAATGGGAAAGATGCATGCTCTTAAAAATCTAATTTTTGTAGTTCTATCTGTCCCACTCCATAATTTATTCAGCTGTTTTAGTCTTTGAAGAGCAATTGATAGTCGCCGTTTAATTTCTTTCATTGTGTCACCGTTGTTGGTAATCAATGAACCAAGATATTCAAAATTTTCCACTACCGCCAATTTTTCCCCATTAATGTATATTTCTTTCTCCATAGTAGTTTTATCTGTATGCATTATCTTTGTTTTTGCTATGTTAAGATATAAGTTGTGATTTTCACTATTCAATTGGGTTGAAGCTATTAGGTTTTCTATGCCATTCTGTGTTGTGGATAGTAATACTGTATCATCAGCATATCAAATCTCCGGTATGTCATGACTGCCGATATTTAGGGCATCATATAGCTCCCTGTTTATATCATCTCTTACATTTCTCATTATATTTTCGGCGTACAGGTTAAACAAATAGGGTGACAGCACACAGCCCTGACGGACTCCTTGCTTGATGTCAAACCAATCTGATGCCTCGCCATCTATTCTAACTGCTGCTTGTTGGTCTAGATAGAGCATTTTTATGAGTTGTACTACATGTGATGGAAAGCCCATATTCCTCATGATTTCCCAAAGTTTCTGATGTTGTACACAGTCAAATGCTTTTGAATAATCCACAAAACATGAGAATAGGTTTACATTAAATTCTCTGCACTTCTCTATTATTAAACGCATGTTGAATATGTGATCTCTTGTTCCTCATCCTTGTCTAAATCCAGCTTGAACTACGTTAATCTCTTCTTCCATTTTCTTATGAAGTCTTCCCATTATGACTTTTAGTAGAATTCTCGAACTTACTTCCACAAAATGCTCTGTGTTTTCTGAGCATTGTCTCTCTAAATATTGACAAAATAAAATATACTTATCTAATTCTTGCTTTGAGTGTCCTGTTCTGATGGAAGATTCTTGCTACAATAGACTATTAACATTTTTTATGCACCAATATAGATTTATGACTAATTATCAGTTGAAAGATGTAGCACTAAAGAGTTAGGTAAGTGTATCTAAATGAAAAGATCCCCTTTATCCTTGCTATTGTGGAATATAGTGAGTATAGTAAATAAACACTCCTTTTACATGCCTAAGGCTCATTGGGCTAGACCAGGGGTCACGAAACGTTTTTCAAAGTGGGCTGGATAACTGACAAAATGACGAGCGTGGGCCGCAAAATCATTCTGTACAATACATGCAAGCCAGAACGAAAGCTCTGGGAAAAAAGACGAACATCTAAGTTTAGCATTCTATGTTAATCATGGTTGAGTGGCGTGCAATGCACACAAAAAACAAAGACAACCAACATATTTATTTACTTAAAAAAGTTATCAAAGAAGGCGGCATTAGCAAAAAGATAGTTACATCAGACCTAGTGTGCACACATCCAAATCTCACAAACTAAGCAGCAAAATAGGTTAGTGAGATTTGTGAAATTGATGTTTGGCTTTGAAGATATCATCAATGTTTGGTTTGGAATTGCTGCATCCAATCAAGAGAATTGCTTTCAAATGTTCATCAGTCAATCTCGTTCGATGTTTTGACTTCACAAACTTCATTTTTTAAAATGTTTGCTTACATACATAAGTTGTTCCAAACACTGATGCCATACCAGTGGCAAATTTCTTCAGTTTCAGAAGCTCAACATCAGGTAAGCAGTGGTAAAATTCAACAAGTTTTTCTTCTCTGTGCTTCTCTTTCAACAAGTCATTTGCTCATAAATCAATGAGCTCCAACTGTAGTTCAGCTGGCACATCATCAAGATTACAATCAAACAGATTCTGGAACAGAAGAATGTCACTCTCAATTCTGTCAAGATCCGAAAATCTCTCCAAAAAATGCTTCTGCAAGTCACGAATAATATTTTTTTTTCCAGAAAATCATGGTTTACATCTTCGGCGATTGTAGAGCAAAATACTTTGAAACAGTGAAAATGAGAAAAGATTTCTCCTTCCAGTTGTACTTCAAACAATTACAGCTTTCTCCAAAATCCTTTGATGATTCTGTAGAGATTACAGATGAGGTTATCCTGTCCCTGAAGTTTCAAGTTCAGTTCATTCAAGTGGGATGTGATGTTGGCCAAAAATGACAACTTTGACAGCCAGGTAGGATCTGACAGCTGTGGATCAGCTCTATATTTTTCAGTGAGGAAAACGTGCATTTCATTTCAGAGCTTGTAAAAACAAAATAGGACTTTACCGCACCTGAGGCACCTCACTGATGTGTGATAAGGCAAGTCACAGATTTCAGAATCAATTTCTTCAAGAAAAGCCTGGAACTTACGGTGATCAAATGCATGTCCTTGAATGAAGTTCACAGCAGAAACAATTCGTTTCAGTATACAAGAAATCTCCTTTCCCACAGAGTGCTTGCTGATGTATGATACAGCATATGAAAAGAGCGCCGGGAATGTGCAAATCTCCCATCATGTTGTGATCTGATCCCACCAGACCCTTCTTCACTCCAGACATGTTTTTCCCTCCATCAACTGTAACACCTCGAAGCTGATTCCACTGAAGGTTATAGTCTTGCAAAATATTTTGCACTTCCACAAAAATGTCTTTTCCTGTTGTTCCATGTATGCTGCAAATGGATGCCAACTCTTCCATTATCTGAAAGTTCAAATTTATACCACGAATGAACACGAGAAGTGGTGACGTGCTCGAGAGATCAGTAGACTTATCCAGCGCCAGAGAATACCACAACAAGTTCCTAGCTTTCGCACATATCTGTAGCACTATTTTCTCTCCTGGTTCTTCTGTTCTCTGCATGACTGAAACTTGCCTGAAAGGCTGATAGTTCCAAACAAATCGGCTTTCTCTAGGACACAAGTCATTTGCTGCTTCCATAATACACTCTTTGATGAAGCTGCCATCAGTTAACCGTTTTCGTCGTTCCTTCCAATAACCTTCAGTGGAATCAACTTCGAGGTGTTACAGTTGATGGAGGGAAAAACATGGCTGGAGTGAAGAAGGGTCTGGTGGGATCAGATCACGACACGATGCACTATTTCTTATGATAATATGCATTATATATGATAATAATCTTATGCACTATTTTGTAACTTGTACGGGTGACAGATTCATTTTCAGCAAACTTTCTTATGAAGAGATTACTTTGTGTTTCTAAACCATGTTTCATGGACTCATATTTCTCAGAGCGTAACTTTCCAGAAAACTTTGAATATGTTGATAGATATTTTGTTTCAAAGTGACGCCGAAAATTGTACTTTTTCAAAACGGCAACACTGCATATAATGCTGCTGGTTTTCTGGTCCTTTGTTTCCACAGAGAAGTACTTTATTCCCCATTCTTCATTGAAAATGCAACACTCGGTGTCCACTTTTCTTTTCTTAGTAGCCATAATGACGGGTAAAAAAAGACATTGAATTAGAAACATAATTAAAATCCTATTGAAACACAAGAAAAGCAGAAGTTACTGGTGAAAGTATGGCTCACCAAAGGTACATATAAAGTTTATAGGTACCTTTGGTAATAGAATATATCGCATAATAATGTTTGCAAAATACATAAATAGGGCCGGCCTACACAAACGGTCTAGAGTAGTGTTTTTCAACCGGGGCTCCGCGAGTGGCAGCCATGGGTTCTGCCGAAAGCCCATCTGGTTTATTACAGAAAGTAGGACAGACACTTGGATCATCGCACAGAGTTCTCTGAGCAAAGTAAACATTTGCGTAAGGATCTGCTCCAGCAGAAAGGTTGAAAAAAACTGGCCTAGAGACCAGCTCAATTAACACCTTGACCGGGGAATTTTTCATAACACAAGGCTTTTATGGCAGTTTTATGCTATGTTTGCTACTTTATTGCCTCTATTCACACTTGCACTTCACTTACCTATCATTGTCAAACAAAGAAATCCTTGTTACATACCTATGAAATGGATAAAAGGCAAAAAAGAAGTAAATATTTCTAAATATTTCTGGAGCGTCGGATCTGTGTTGATAGCTGGACGCATCTGGGGGAGGGAAAGATGCATGTTTGTGTGTGTTGCATTGGAAACCATGGTAACTTCAGAGTGTAGGCGGAGCTACCACAAGCTGGGGAAGGACTTGGGAACGCGCGAAATAAGCAAACATTACAATAAACAAGAACATCTAGATACAATAATTTAAAATTGAAAATAATAAATTTAAGGCACATAGCAGCCAGGAGGTCTCTGCACATGTAGTGATCTCGTAATATTCTAAACATAATATTTAAATTTAAATTGTATCACAACGTCTTGTGTTCCATACATTTTTTCAAGCAAATTCGAGTACCATCGGTGGGCCTGATGAACTGACATCATGGGTTGGATCCGGCCGTAGTTTGAGTGACCCCTGGGCTAGACCCATATTTTTATAGTGCAAGATTACTGTTGTAGGACAGTAGTTTCTTTATCCACCTTGCAGGGAAGTATATAATACACATAAATACACACATCTTGAAAGGATAGGTAAACAAAACAGATAGTTAATAAGTTAAGGTTGATGAAGTTTTATTGTATTTAACTTGAATGTTATACATGTTTTTATTTTGTAGTTATAATACTGATGATTTGCTCTCTCAGGCAGGATTGTGAATGTGACCAGTGTGAAAGGACTGCTTGCCATTCCCAGCTGTGCTGCCTACACTGTGGCCAAGTTTGGCGGAGAAGCTTTTTCAGAGACTCTTTATCAAGAGATGAATCAATATGGCGTAACAGTCAGCATCATTGAGCCATGCAATTATGGAGGCGCAACTGGTTGTTTAAATGAAGCAGCTGTAAGTAGTTTATTACTGAGTACCTCCTCCTCCTGTGGTAACATAACATATGCATTTCATAATCATCAGTATGTCATCAAGGCTTATTAAAAAGGAGTTTAAAGGCACCTGGTTTTATTATGTTTTTCTGTTTCTTTCTGCACAGAACTGCATGCCAAAAGCATCAAATGGAGCATGAATACCGTAGCTACAGAAGCAACCCAGAGGGATCTCTGAAAAAATTGCTTTTGTGAACCAAATGACAGAGTCGGGAAATGAACAGTGCGAGGCATGAAACTTGACTACTATGCCATGGTGACACCCTGTGAATTACATATATGGTTGAATAAAAGTAAAGTAGTTATGAAGCCATAAAGTATCACAGCAAACAGTTGACCAGTTTACTTGCACAGCTGAGGAATATGATCTGACTATTGTTTTCCCAGAGAAACCAGCTGTCAGTACTCGCTTATTGTACCTATATATCACCACAAATGGAGGATCTACAAGGTGTTTGCCTATGTGGACTACTCATTCAGTTAGATCAAGTGAGAATTTCTGTCAGTGATGGCTTATTATGGGGTTAGAATTAAATTGTAAAAAGACTCAGGTTATGGTCGTCAGTAGAAAGAAAGAAGTGCCACAATGTAATATATGAGTAAATGGAAATATTCTTCAACAAGTGAATCGGTACAATTATCTTGGAACAGTTATAACATCTGATGGGAGATGCCTTGAAGAGATTAGAACAGAAGATTAGAAGAGATTTCGCCATGGCGAAAGTAGCCTTTAGCAAGATGAAAAACATTCTGACCAATAAAAAGATGTCAATTGAAACGAGAAAAAGAGTGTTGAGGGGATACATAGAGCCTGTTCTTTTGTATGGATGTGAAACTTGGACAATGAGCAGTCAAGCTGAAAAGCATCTGATGGCTGCAGAAATGTGGTTTCTGAGGAAAATGCAAAGAATACCATGGACAGACAGAAAAACCAATGACCAAGTACTACAGGAGACAAATGAACATCGTAGACTGATTAGAGAAATTAGACGTAGACAGTCAAAATTTTTTGGACATGTTATGAGAAGAAATGGGTTGGAGAACTTAGTGACAACTGGCAAGATCGAGGGGAACAGACCAAGAGGAAGACTGAGAGGAAAATACCTGGATGGCTTGGCCACATGGCATGGACGAGACAGGAACACTGAGCTGATCCACGACACTGGTGATCGAGTGAAATGGCGAGTCATGACCGCCCACGCTTTCCGGCATGGCACATGATTGATTGATTGATTGATGGCTTATTCTGATGGGAAATATCTAATAGCTGCAGATTTTAAGTGCTCAATCAAACAAATGGGAAAATGTTACATAAAATAGGGAATTGCACTTAGCCTAGAATCATTCAGCACCAGCCTGATTTCAACGGTGGCCATGCTATTGACTAGATCAGGGGTCACCAAACTATGGCCTGCGGGCCGGATCCGGCCAGTGACATCATTTCATCCGGCCCGCCGACGGTGCTCGAACTTGCTTGATATAACGTATGAAACACGAGACATTGTGATACAATTTAAATGTAAATATGTTTAAAATAATACGGGAACTTCACATGTGCGGAGACCTCCTAGCTACTCTAGGCTGTTTATTTAGGCCAGCCTTATTTATATATTTTGCAAACCTTATTATGAGATATATTCTATTATCAAATGAAGTCGCCTGCCGCAGCTCTAAAAGAGTATGGAGTAGCATATATTGTGATAGGGGTTTTAGTTTGTGGAGTGGGACAGATAGAACCACAAAATTAGATTTTTAAGAGCATGCATCTGTCCCATTGCAACGTACGCCTGTGAGACCTGGATACTTACTAAACAAGCTGAACAGTCGCATAAAATGCCTTTGAATATAATGTCATAGGCGATTTCTAAGAATTTATGGGATAAAGAAAAGAACAAATGCATCTATACTTCAAGAGCTGAATAATTAGCTATTAAAGACGATAAAACAAAGACAATTGAAATATTGTGGTCTCTTGAAACGTCACGAAAGTTTGGAGAGAACAATAATGGAGGGATATATGCCTGTGAAGAGAGGAAGAGGAAGGCCAAAGAGAAGATGGGTGCAGGATGTGGCGGATGATCTCCAGATGGGTGTATCTGAAGCGGGGCATCTTGCTTATGATCGAAAGGTATTCCGGAAGGTTGTTATGGGAGCGAGGTTCTGCAAAGGACATGCTACTGAATGATTGACCTTTGTTCCATCTTGTTGTCTGATAATTGCTAGTGTTGTGTATCAGGCTACAGTTACTGTGTTGGATGATTACCCCTGGTGTGTATACGGGATTACGAACAGCGTCCGTATGACCTTTGCCACGGATACCGATGCAAGTATTGTATAGAATGACTATCCGGCCCGCGCTCGTCATTTTTGTCAGTTATCCGGCTCGCCGTGAAAAAAGTTTGGTGACCCCTGGACTAGATCTTGGGACTCTGATTTTCAGTATATTGATGCCCCACCTGAAGTAGCGAATGGGTACTCACCAGAGTAATCATAATTTCTGATTCTGACTCCATTGTGTCAAGTTATAATTGGACATATATGGCAAGAGTGGTTACTGAACATAGACACTTCTTTCTTATGACTTAATGGATATGCTGTTGGTGTCATGCTGGAATGTGTAGCAGCAAGCTTGCAGATCTTTTGGCTGTCAAGAGTACCAGTTCTTGAAACACTCATGATTGGCATATTGTGAAGACATATCTATGAACAAATCTATTTCAATATACAATAACAGGTATTTAAGGGTTCTTGACTTTTGGATTTAAATGTCATTCCATCAAGGAAGGGTGTATAAAGGGATGTATTTATTACCAGATTGTGACTGGAATGATTAGCATCTTCAATTGTCATTTTCTCAGGGATATGGAACTTCTGTTGGTTTGCCTGGAGTACCATGTCCATTTTTAAAACCAATAACTTTTACAAGCAATGATGAGCCATTCGGTTTATAGAAATCATTTAGTTGTAAATTGATTTAAATTTGTTTTATAGGACTATCTTTGTGTATAAATATATATTTACTTGGTTTATGGAGACAATCTTTCAATATCAATCAGTTTTATTTGATATGCAAGAATCATTTTTCATTACTGAATAAATTGTATTTGATTTTTAAGATATCTTCATTATATAAATCAGTGTTTTAAATGTGAATACCGATCATATTTTATAAAAACAATCATTTGTATGTCATTATACTCTGCTGCAGTTGAAAAGAATCAAGGTGGACTTTGATGACATGTGGAGGGAAGCCAGCGAAGATGTCAAAGAATTTTACGGCCCAGCTCATTTAGCGGTGAGATGTCAGATATATTCTTCTAACATTAGGTGCCATGCGTAGCATAGTGGCTAGATTCTGGCGCACCGGTCTTGGTTTGATCTGCATCAGAGTGGATTCAAATTTTAAAAATGTAACCTGGGCTCCTTGGTTGACCCAGCCTAAAATGGACACCAAGAGATGTCTTGAAGTAAACACAGTTACCATGACACTGACCACAGCAATCATGGACCACAGCAACCACTGACCACAGAAACCACTGACCATAGTAACCACAGAAACCACTGACCACAACAACCACTGACCACAGCAACCACAGAAAACCACTGACCACAACAACCACCGACCATAGCAACCACAGAAACCACTGACCACAACAACCACCGACCATAGCAACCACTGACCACAACAACCACCGACCATAGCAACCACAGAAACCACTGACCACAACAACCACCGACCATAGCAACCACAGAAACCACTGACCACAACAACCACCAACCATAGCAACCACAGAAACCACTGACCACAACACCCACTGACCATAGCAACCACAGAAACCACTGACCACAACAACCACCGACCATAGCAACCACAGAAACCACTGACCACAACAACCACCGACCATAGCAACCACAGAAACCACTGACCACAACAACCACCCGACCATAGCAACCACAGAAACCACCTGACCACAACAACCACCGACCATAGCAACCACAGAAACCACTGACCACAACAACCACAGACCATAGCAACCACAGAAACCACTGACCACAACAACCACCGACCATAGCAACCACAGAAACCACTGACCACAACAACCACCGACCATAGCAACCACAGAAACCACTGACCACAACAACCACCGACCATAGCAACCACAGAAACCACTGACCACAACAACCACCGACCATAGCAACCACAGAAACCACTGACCACAACAACCACCGACCATAGCAACCACAGAAACCACTGACCACAACAACCACTGACCACAACAACCACCGACCATAGCAACCACAGAAACCACTGACCACAACAACCACCGACCATAGCAACCACAGAAACCACTGACCACAACAACCACCGACCACAGCAACCACAGAAACCACTGACCACAACAACCACTGACCATAGCAACCACAGAAACCACTGACCACAACAACCACCGACCACAGCAACCACAGAAACCACTGACCACAACAACCACCGACCATAGCAACCACAGAAACCACTGACCACAACAACCACCGACCACAGCAACCACTGATTGGTCTATAAACTGTGACTCCAGCAACATGTGTCCAGTGTGTCTTAAGGCGTCCTTGACTTTTAACACTCCTGTCACTAATCAGTTTTTGTGTTGAAACAAAAGTTCATTGCAAACCCAAGAAATGTACCATTTTGCTCTGGATAATAATTTGATACATATTCTAAATTTATGTGACATTGCTCTCAATGTAAAGATAATATTTAGCTATTGAAATTATGAAATATTAGTCAGATCTAATTGGTGGTGGTGGTGGTTTTTTTGTTTTTTTTTTCACTCTCTCACTTTGAACACAAGCGTAGTCCATACATACTATAGTAGTGATGGACTGAATTTTGCGCATGGATTAGCTTTTGCTATTAACAGTGTCCCTCGCCATCAGGCAAACCCACTCCCACTTCAGAGGTACTTATGATTACGTCCCAAGTCAAGGATGACAGGTCAACATTTTAGTCCAGCTGTCCGGTGTAGGGGTTGAACCCCTTACCTCGTCGTCAGCACAACAGATTTTTAAGAATACGCGTTCTTACCCATTCGACCATGCTGACATGCATTGGTTATGTAATCCATCAGCTTGTTATATATGGCTATATTAGCAAGAGACCTTTCTAGGCCTATAAATGGCCAAGTTAGCAAGAAATAGTATTCAGCTACTAAAATAATCTATTATAGAAAAGACCTAAACAAGAAAGATGAAGAATTAGTTTTCATTAAAACACCATGAACACAAGAGTAGGTAAACACATTTCAAGTCCAGTCAGAGTTAGAACACATGAATGGTGAGTGATCTAATACAATTATTGTAAAATCCCAAGTAAAGTGCACAGTATCTATTGGACTAATTTTGAGCTTGAGTTTTGTGCTGCAACATACATTATTAGATATGCATCTTCAGTTAAAGGTAAGATTAGTTAATTGGATGCCTAAACTTTGCTATAAAGTGCAGTAGTTTAGCTGTCCAAATATTGTTTCTTTATGTACATAATGATTCTTAAACAAATAGGGAAACAAGAGTAGGACTGGTGTTACCAATAGCACAATTTCATGCCAACTATTTGAAACTAATTACATTATTAACTGCAGAACTGGTAAACTTTTGACCTACATAATAGCTGAGGTACTGGTATATAAACACAGAAATTACCGATTGAGTTCAATGACCCTACACTTATCTATAAATAGGAGTGGAAATTTCATGGATCAAAACTTGTAAATTCTGAAATTAATTTCACTTACTAACATAAAAACAGCTGTCTGCAATATTTTAACTTCATTACCTGTGTTTGTGAGTTAAGGCTGAGCACTATACTTGTGAAATTCAATTTTACCTTCACATCTGACTACCAGTAAAGCCTGCACACTATACTCCTGTTCACATTGTAGTCAGTTTTATATTTACTCAGCAGATTAAGATTGGTTTTCTTCTGCCTTATCTCTCATTGGGGCATAGAACCCTAATGAACTCACTCCAAGCTGTCCCATCCTCAGCTGGCCCATGTAGCTACTCCATGTACTCCAAATATTGTTCATTTCTATCTACTTAAATTTTCATGTTTAAAAAAATAATTTTATGGTCTTCCTTGATTTCCTTTGTGTCATTCTCAAGTTTTCTTAATTTATGTTCTACCATTGCCAGTATGTTTCTCCACTTCTTTATTCATTGGTGTTTGTCTAGTTCTCTCCATGAGCTTCATAGTTTTAGTTCTTTCACACTAATTTAGTTTTCCTATTTTATTCAGGCACCAATTAATGAATGAAGTTTATTTGTAACCGTGTTTCTGATCTAAACAGTATTGATTTATTGGATATTCAAAGCTTAGCACTAAGTTCTTTGTTTTAGTCTTTCTCAAATTTTATTGTTATAAAAGCCCACAGAACAAAAGAAATAGAGGCATACCTAAAATGGTGATAAGTAGAAACAAATGAACAATGTGGTATGGACATGGACAGAGCTGCATGGGATTCCTAATGATAGGGGGAATTAGTGAGTTGGTTCTATACCTCGTTGGGGGGATAGAGGGCAAAAGAATAATAAAAGCTCTTTTTTATATTTTAAAAATAAAATTATAAAATGTTAATGATGGTCTATTACATCTGCATTGAACAAATTCAAGTAACAGTAACATGATTATAAGAAGAAGTATGCCTTAGAGACATACCTTATTTGCAGAGACAAAAATTTTATTAATTTCCACTGGATGTCATTGATCTCATTATTTGTTTGTTAGCAACAACTGGAAGATCTTAGAAAGGATGCTGCCACAGCTGCTCCAACAATTGATCCAGTCATAGATGCTTTTGAAGATGCATTGCGGAATCAGTGTCCCAAATTTCGTTACCTGATACCAGGGTCCAACTCTTTCTTTGACTTGGTCCCACGTAAGTTGAATTTAGCCAAATGATTGAGATTATTAGTTACTGCCCTCTTGTATGCAGGACTTCATGGGGAAAGCAAAGTATGGTTACATCATAAACCTACCAAGCTAATCATAGGTAATTGGGAAGGTGTGGGGAAGGAAATATGGCTAGGTATCTCAGCTGTACATCCCTACCAACCAAAGACAGGATCTCACAAAGATAAGGCACACAACTCAAGCAAGAAAAGAAAATTTTTCCTTAAACAGAATTATGTAAACCCCCCCCCCCCCCCCCCCAAAAAAAAACAAAAACTAATAAAGTTCATAAACAGGTTAAATCTGGAATGATACATGTTTAGAAAGTATGGCCAATAAACAGAAAATAAATCTGGCGTCTCAAAAGAGGATCTGAGCACCAGAAGGAAAATAACAGAAAATATAAGATAAGAATTCAAGTGGAAAGAAAATTCTCACTGCCATGTAGTGTCGGAGGCAAGAATCAATGATTTAGAATTAGATACAAAATTGTGGCAAATGGAAGAGAGAGAGTTAACCGAGAGGCGCATGATTACACATGTTGCTACATGACGTCACGGGGGAACTACGTTACCATAGGGAGTCAAGTTTGGAAACATGGAGAAAGGCGCACAAAATGACAACACCGACAAATCAACATCAATAGCCAACTGAAAGACCTTATGCATATAACATCTGATACTACAGAAAGAGGAGGAAACAAGGACACAATCTGTAGTAAGGAGGATGATTGGCAGAAGGACATTTAAAGCTGAGAAAGTGGATGGTGTCATAATGTGCCGGTTCAATGTCAGCTAGAAGTCATAGAATCAGCCTACACGCAGAGTAACGTAAGTGAGATTGTTTAGGGATTAGGAACGCAAGATAATCATAGAACGATGAACAATGTGAGATTTATTTGTCAATTATTTAAATATTAAAATGGAATAGAGTTCGGCAGCTAACGTAGAATATTTTCAAATAATTATTTATTATATTTTGACCGTCCCTCCCATTGACATGGGAACGGTCATATAGTAGTTTGTGTGGCCGATTACCATTAATAAAGTTTTCATTGACGTGGAACACCATCGTTGCTGCAGTCATTTCTGTTGATGGATTCTGGTTCCCGTTGATCTGCTATGTTGGTTGTTTGTTGGACGGCGAGCGGAATTGAAGGATGCAAGCACTATAGCACTCACCAACATTAGATGTACTGAATACTGGAGAATCTTCTAAATGACTTCTTCCCAGAGGGTCCAGCCTTTTAAATTATCTGAGAAATCAAGTAAAGAAGACATGTTTTAAATAGTAACACTCCTGAAGAATGGAACAGCTGTTACCATTAAAACAGATTATAAAAGGTCTGTATGTTTTTAAAAAATACCTCCATGGCCATAAACTCAAAGGGAAAATCCCAACTGCACCTTCTCACAGTTAGTTATTTGCGTATCCTTTACAGGACGTCAACATCACAGTAAACACCAGCATGTTTTTTTGTTTTACTGTTGTGGTCTGTTGGCAAGTTTATGCTCAATAGTTTGCTTTCTGAACGACTGACACCCATACAATTTTGTGAAAAACCAACGCAAGACGGTCTGCTGCCAAATCACCCACAGCTGTGTTTTGAACGCGGGTATGTGGGATTACGAACTGTGTCCGTAACCCTTTCGCCACGGAGTCGGCCCTTTTCACAGTAGATGATGAGAAACACACTGTTGTGGCAAATGCAGCTCTGGGGACCGAGTATCCACTGGGATAAGTGGAATATCTGAGGTGCTCTTTGCTGTTAGCAATACTATCACAAAGCTGGGTACTCAAACTGGCAGCTTACAAAGTTGCTAACGGCTGTGGAAGTAATTCACAGCCATGTAGATAGCAAGGGGAAACTACCCCATTATGCATTGTGTCGATAAAGTATATGCATCTTTCCTATGGCAACATATAGATGCATCGTTGCTATGGCAACATATAGTTGTGCATCATGAACAGTTTCACAATCACTAAAGAAGAAAATTAGGGCTGATGAGCTCAAAAGGAAGAAACAAAACTTAAATTCTATAAGATCTGAACATAAAAAAACTAGCCTATAAACAGTATCATGTCTTGGAAACTAAAATACTTTGACCTTATTAAAGGTCACAGGGGTTTAGAAAGAAGATGCATGGTTGCTATAGAAACACAGGTGTTGACCACCATGAAGGAGGACATTGCAGACACCTTCAGTTTGAGGGTGCATGAAGCAGGAGATATGGGAAGAGACTGAGGCTTTATGACTCGCCGTGGTAGAGCAACATTCTGCAAAGGACATGCTACACAGAATTATGAAATAGGACAACTGACTGTATATTTTTTAACTTTTTGACTCGGATGCCCAGGCAGCCGAGACAGCTGGTTAGCAGTAGATTATGTACAGTTTGTCAGATTAAATATTGGATTGGTATTCAGCATGTGGGTTCTTTGTTCAAGAAGCCAGTGGCAGTATTTGTGTAAGTGTCACTGCAGCATGATAATCTCACTTATCAAGCTAGATCCACCAACAATAGAATGAGTGCAGTCAGTTACATTCATATGGTTAAAAAGGGGCGCAGAGGTGTTTCCAAGGCACCAGGGCCGGGTTATATACTGGCCAAGACCTATTGACGCGTCCTCGTCGAGCGTCCTGGGCAACAGGTCCCTTCGGGGTCCTGGCTAAAGTCAGTAGGATCGCCGATTCCTCCGAAGTCGGAGAGTGTCTGCCTGTACGGCGAGGAACCACCAGTCTGCACACCAATAAGCCGACATGGGACAACGGATACTCACGCAAACCTCAGGTCCTGTATGACATCACACTGATGTTGGACAACAGGATGCCTTCATCCGACATACAGGACTTCGCGTTGGAGCTCAAGCCAACGAACACAAGCAAGCAAGCAAGCATATGGTTAAAAAAGAAATTAATGCATGGCTAACCATACGGTTGTTTAGGAGAATATGTTGAGTGCCATCCTGTTATATTTGTTTTTAAAAAGTGATAATGGAGATGGTCACTTCACGTCACTGTATAAATGTATACAGCGGCTCCCTATTGCCATTTTCTTGAATATATACTATTTTTTTTCTTCCCCCAGATTCTGACATGTTTAATTCCCTACATGCCACAGTCATTGTTCAACAAACTCAGAGCTTACTTTGTACCCTATGCGATCTACAAATGACAGAAACCATAGTTTTCTTCAGGCTGGACCAATGATTTGTGCCATGTGTAAACAGAAGTCACATTTACTGTAGTTATATACCAATTTCCCCCCACACTCTATTTTGTGGCATGTAATTTGATAAAAGGTGACCAATTATTATTTCTTTTAAGAAAATTGTCATGCACACATTAAAAACCATAAACATGATAAATATCTCTATATGTTACAGACAAATAATAATTGCCACCATTTTAAAAGCTCAATTTTATGTATAATAATTGCCACTATTTTAAAAACTCATTTTTGCGTATATTATATGCTAGTCAAATTGTTTATTTATGGCGTCTAGTTTATCTGAAATTGTATTTTTATAGATATATTAAATAACCCTGCTATAATGTATATTTAATTCTTATATAAAAGCACAGAAGTATATACTAACATTTCTCCATGTCGAGAGTTAAGTTAGGTATAATGTACAAATTTCATATTTCTATTGGCACTCTATGGGTGATGTCATCAATACCATGCCAGCTGCCTTGATGCCCATAGACATTTTCTGGTACCCATTTTAGACTGGCAGCCCGTGTCAATGTAAAAAAAAAAATCCCACTTCGGCGGATTCAAAACACATGACTACAATAGTTTAAAAAAAAATGGAAGGACAATGAGATCAAGGTAGCAAGTGATTGATCGCATGGCAAAAACAGATTTGAGACCTGACAAAAGCAACTTCTCATGCCCACTCAAGAGATACCTGGTTCATTAGGGGCAGGTAAAAAATAAATTGCCTTGGTTTTTTTTTTTCTTTTTACTGCCAGCATAATGCAGCAACTTGCCATGGGCAAATACATTCCAAAACTTGAGGGAAGTGTGTTTTAACAACACTCTTCAGTGTAGTAAGATAAAATTTCAACCTATCAATGAGGGGCAGCTGGTTACTGAAGACATAATAGTTAGTAGCCTCAGACAGTTAATTAAATAGAGAACTTTCACCACTCAGTCAATGTTGTATGAAGTCAGCTATGGGAATAATAGAACACCTGTTTACTTCCTTGTAGGAGTCTGTCATACTAAAATTTGTGCCATATTATGGAAGCAAAATTAAAAGAATCATCAATTTAAAGACTATGCAGCTGTTTGTCTTCATGTACTTTTTCATTAATGTACAGAATACATTTTTGCTTGATATCTGAATACAAGTTTCAGACATCTTGTGAGGAATGAGGGGGAAGGAGAGATAAAATAAAATGGGGTTTATTAATATACCAAGAGGTAGAAATCTTAACATGAAGTGGGGTGATAAATTTCCATACTCACCTTTTTCATCTGGCTGGGTCAACCACAGAGCAGTAGTGATTTTGCCTAGCAAAATCACCTTAATGCATCATTTCTTCATTATATAAATTGTCTAGAACTAAATTATGCAGCATAAGTGACAGGTTCCAACAAATACCCTTTGATATTATATATAACTTGCACTACAACCCATACATTAAGTAAGTGATTAGAATTCATTACAATCCATTAGGATAAAACAGGGACTAGATATCATAAAATGAAAAAGGAATTATCCACCACTACTCTACAGCCCAGAAGATAAGCTATCCTAATTACAATTCACAACCTTCATCTGCTTTGTTTTGTTTGTCTCCCAGAGGATCATTGGCCCTCAATCAATTCATTGTAAGATTGTTCCTTGATTGGTTGGAGTTTACAGTTAAAGATTTATGGGATGACTCTCATGCCAACTCTCCTTTAATCTCTTAAAGACATGTATGGTAGGTTAGTGTTAAATATTATCCCCCCCCCCCCCCCCCCCCCCCCCCCCCCCAAGCACAACACAGGAATTCACTGCCTAATAAAACTGAATACCCACCACTATAATTGATTGACATTAACAAGCATCTGCTGCTAGACTGAGAAAAATGAGCTATAGAGCATCCACAACATGATTCACAGCTACAGTTTATGACATCCGCCGCTGTAATATATGAGGGATCGAAAGCTGTAAGCATCTTATGTATCACAACAGTAATACATGAATAACAAGAAGATCAAGCACTTTGTAGAGAAAACTAGCACTATTTCTAGAGCAAATTATTCTCTACAACCAATGTCACATTTCATGTGTCAGTAAAGGCAAGAACATCAGAGACCTGATTCAATCAAACCATGACTGTCCACACCTATTGACACGGCACGTGATGTTAAGGCATATATTTACACTCTCTCCAAACCAAACACATTGCCAAATGGCACAGGTGATCGTGCTTCTCCACATCAACAGCATGTATCAGTCCTCATGGACACTTTTCCCTGCCATGACAAAAGACTTATTTTCTCTTGTTGCCTTCCTCTACTTCTTTTGTCTTTCTCTAAATCTCTTTCCCTAAGTAGCAATGGTTTTTCTTTTCTCATAGTGTGGTAAAAATGATGACTGCTTCTTTCCATTTAAGGCTGTGTCAACTTGGGAACCCAGGTCGATTTTTAAAGTTCTGCCTCGATGCAAATTCGAACCCATGACCCTCAAGTTAGCAGGCAGATATGTAGCCACTTTGCTACTGTGACTCCCAAATCAACATAGTCGTGGGACATAACATTAACACATCTAGAAAATACTCATTAAATCTATCAGCAACTTAATTATTTAGCTTTTAGAAGAAAGAACTTATATCACATTAAAATATGCATGCTAATGAGCTTTAGTGATATATTATAGTAAAACTAGCAGTTTGTTCTATTTCAAACCTAACAGAAAATAGATTGTTTTGTGTTTATCAGTACGCGAGTTGAGGGTAAAGGTTTATTTGTGTGGCTTAACAAGGGGCATAACCATCTCTCAAAGGCCATTCAGTCGCAAAATGTGGGTTAAATATCCTAGCTTTAGTGCATATCCTTTACAGGACATCGCTGTCAACATCAGCATCTTTCAGCTGATTGTTGATTTCTTGGCAAGATTACGCTCAGTAGTTTGCCATTGCTTTCTGAGCGGCCGGTTCATTATCCCGCAAGTCACTAACGCGGGAAGAACCGCTACCAATTCTCGTGCGCTGCGTTACCCTGCGTAGATAAACGGGATTACAGAGAGAGTCGTGTAACCCCTCAGCCAGAGTGACCGGCATTAACAGGATTACTTTATTATAATTTATATATTTCCGCCTTTTGAATTGGGATTGATATAATGTAAGGGTGTTTCATCTTACAATTTCAGAAGTTTCATGATGTTGGGGGGCTTCATGAGAAATAGTTTTAAAATAAAAGAAAAAAGAAAAACCACACGCAGCAGCCTGATAAATTTTAAAAGATGTAGTCTAGCCAGTAACAGGGCCCATGTTTCTGTTTGTAGTGGGAAGATCTATGTCAGGGCCCATATTTCTGTTTGTAATAGCAAGTTCAGTACCAGAGTTCACATTTCTGTTTGTAATGGGAAGATCAGTACCAGGACCTATATTTTTGTTTCAATGGGGAGATCACTATTAGGGCCCATATTTCTCTTTGTACTGGGAAGATTAGTACCAGGATCCATATTTCTGTTTGCAATAGGAAGATTAGTATCAGGGCCCATATTTCTGTTTGTAATGGGAAAGTCAGTAGTTGTGACTGTCAACTTTTACTATATGCTTTGTTTCATTTTCCTGATTATGCTTTTGAAAATATTCTCTGTATAGCATACAACATACAGATTTTAAACAAAAATGAAAATAAGTGACCCTTAAACTGTAACTGTATGAAAATAAACATCCTTTAAACTAACAGTGTATAAGAAAACTGAAACACTCTTAAAACTAACAAATATATGGGTAAAAAACATCCTGAAGAAACATCCTGTGCTGAAAACCCTCATCTCCTCTAAGATAAACTATAACAGTATATGTAAAAACAGAAACATTCTTGAAACTAACAGAATGGTATGAGAACAGAAATGTCTCTTAAACTAATGGTGTATATGAAAACAGAGAATTCTTTTAACATCCAGTATATATGAAAACAGACACATCCTGCATTGAAAATAGGTCATATCCTTTAAGATAGTGTGATTCCCAACCTGTAAGCTGAGATAACAATGGAACTCGCCAAGTGTCTTCTGGAGTGTTGCTTGGTTAGTGTGTGTTAGTTATTGTGGTAGGAAATTTCACCAAAAAGTTATTTCAACCCTGAATTATTTTAATATACACTAATGAACATATATTAGTAGTTCTACTACAGATTGTCGATACAACAAAAGGAAGTGACTCAGCTATCACCTATACTGTATATATGTCCCCAAAATGACATAATACAAAAAATAGCATATTCACACCAACTCAATGATACCAACGTCAAATGTGGACATTATCCAAATCACACTTATGCAAAATCAACACCTGTGAGAGAGATGTTTGAGAAGAGCTGCCAACTTAACTGCTCGAGTAAGCAATATGTTACACAGTCAGTGGGATCAACACCTTGTGTCATATATATTGAAGGGAGAAGATCAAATGGTTCAGCCATCTAGGCAGAATGCAACACTATCAGTTAACATTGGCACTACAGTGAATTCTCACCAGTGCTATGGAGTTTGTGCACTTTGTTGAGATTCTCCTTGCGTTATCTATAGAAGGAGACTGGAACACTTATGGAAAGTTATCTTGAAAAAAAAAACACCCTTAATTTATTAATAAATAACTTTGATACCAAATAAAAAATATATGACCCAAGTACATTAATTTCATGATGGCACAAGAAATAGTATCTTTTAAAAAATCTTATCGCTTAGTTTAAGACAGCTAAATGAATGATCCATTACTTTCCATATATATATAAATAAGTGAAAAATAATTAAACGTACAGGTTCAAGGCCGAGTATTTACTATTAAATATTGTAATCAAATTATTTGACAAAGAAATAACATACTAGCATGTGTTCCATTAAACAAAGTTATTGCCACTTAACAATTCGAGATACTCCTGAAAGGGAAAAATAAAATGTGAGTTAACATTTAGTTAGTTAGTTGAAGTTCCAACTTCATGGCAATGGGTCGTCCCCATTATGCTCTGTTCCTGTGTCAGTAAATATCACATGAAATGCTCCTCACTGCCCTATGTGAGAAGTGGAATAGACAGGAGTCTCGACAAGCCAACAGCCTGCACATGTACACTGTGCATAATGCCGCTGCTAGAATGCCAACACAATAGTCCTCCACAGAAAATGCAGTTTATCGTTGATGAAAGCGGCAGTCTCCAGAAAACCAGCAGCCACACATTACTGCAATAAAAGTCGTGAGGATCAACTTCATTGCCCCGGGATTTATCCCATATAGCTCGGTCCTTTCGGCAGGGTGCCCACTGAATGCATTGCACAAAGCACCAACACCATAGCTTCAACGACAACTCCCAGGAGTCACCGAGAAAAAAGCACTTGTGAACTGAAAAGGCAATCCAGTCAGTAAATTCCAAGCGACAGGCCTACCACCATCGTTCCGAACATGCAGTTCAGGCTACAACAACCGCGGACAGATGTAAAAACATTCCAAACTAAATTCACAGCTCACAGTGTCGCGCCACACACTCAACTCAGTAGAAGGGCGACAAAACCATGCACTACCAGTTCAACATGAGGAAAATGCGACTGCAGACCATAGCCACAAGCATAAACACTCCAGAGGCTTATCGGTTCAAATGTCTATCCGCCATATTTCTACAAAGGATGCTGTGAATTTGAAAGAGGGTTAATTCATTTGTGTGTGATTTGGTTTTAAAACAACCATTGAAAAATCAATAATTGATCCAAACTGCTCACTTAGATGTCAGGAGGGCCAGAATATCAATGTGTGTAGGCATGCAGGAATCATATTCTGGAAATAATTTTGTGGTGGTCAGGTGTTCTAATTTTACAATTTTTGCTAGGGCAGCAAGTTAATTACTTAATGACCTGCAACTCAACAGTGGAGGATTATCTAACGAGCCCTTTGGATCTTTTGTACAAGTGGTCTACAGCTAATTTTGTACCCTTGTGTACATAAATACACCAAACATTACACTTTTCTGCAAAACACACACACACACACACACACACTCATATCAACACCCACACACACTTAAGCTCAAAAGTTCTAATGTTTAAACAGAACATCACTAGTTTGGAAAATAAACAGAACAAAGACAATGACTTAAGACAAAGATTCACATAGTCATAGCTTGGTCGGTGTGATAAGAAGAAATAGTAGAGCAATTATAACTAGAGGGCACAATAATGGAGAAAAGAGAAAGGACAACATTTAAAACAGACGTGCCTAATCTACCAATGCAGACACGGTTGAAATTAAAGACAGCAGGACAAGAAAGACAGCAATTGACATTTCACAACTGGCCTAGGAACTGATATAATTGATGATGTTTTTGTCAAATTAATAAGTCAGCTTGCTACCTTATTTCTGTAGAAAGAGTGCAACAGTCTATATGAAGTGAAAACACTGTGTAGTCTATATAAAATGAAACGTGCTCTGTAGTTACTCTAAACCTGTGAAAAATGGAATACTTATTGTGCAGTCTGTATACAATGAAACACACACTGAGTCTGTATAAAATTAAACACTTACTGTAATGTAATGTATACTGTGTACTGTTCCCAAGCCTCTTCAACCTATACACAGAAAGAATGTTTAAACAAGTTGAAATGCCTGGACTCAACATTAATGGAAGAATCATAAACAATCTTAGATATGCTGACGATACCGTGTTACTAGCAGAAAGTGAGCAAGAGTTGCAAGACCTAGTGGAAGAAATAAACAAGCACAGTGCAGCATGTGGCTTAGATATTAACATTAAAAAAAACTATGATAATTAGCAGTGAAAATGAAAGGTAATCAATGAACATCACAGTAAACGGGCAGATACTAGCACAAGTAACAAGTTTCTCTTATCTTGGACACATATTAACAGATGATGGCAGAAGTGAAATAGAAATCAAAAAGAGAACAGGAATGGCCAAAATGCTTTCAATGGCATGAAATCAGTATTAACATCTAGAGAGATTAATAACGCATTAAAAATGAGAATTGTCAAATGCTACGTATATTCAACGCTACTGTATGCGCGCGGAAGCCTGGACATTGAACAAGCAACTAGAAAGTCTCATAGAAGCCCTGGAGATGTGGATACATAGACGAATAGGTCGTACTTCATGGAAACATAAACAATCAAATGCAGAGGTTCTAGAAAAACTGGGAATGAAGAGAGAGTTGATGAAAGAAATAGAGGAGAAAATTGAAATATTTTGGCCACGTTAAAAGACATGATACTCATATAAAAACCATACTTGAAGGAAAGGTTGAGGGCAAGCGAGCAAGAGGTAGACAACGATACAAGTGGGAGGATAACATAAGAGATGGACGAACATCAGCCTGACAGAATGTACAGTCAAGGTGAGAGACAGACAGTGTTGGAGATCCTTTGCAGCCAACCTTCATTGCGGAGACGGCACCTGATTGATTGATTGATTGAATGTATACTTACAGTGTTCTACTGCAGCAGGTATGGCTTTGAAAGCACAAAAAGATGGTCAATTCTCTGGTTTTGCCTTCCAACACATCTGCGTTATAGCGTATCTACATAGAGATTTTGGTAACTTTATTATTTACAATGATATTGTATACAATATAATTTCATCAAGTGAGAGCTACTTTATTCTATATGTATTCTTTTCCCATGATATACATATTACCATATGTAAAGAACCAAATGTAAAAAGTAAATCTTTATTAAAAATGATTATACTTCTTTGAAAAGATATGTTTTTGTTCCATCATAAATAATATGTAAATTAAAAATATTGTTTATGCAAAATTTCCATGTTCTAAAGTCTTAATAGATAGGTATTTGTGTCATGATCTGTTTGTAAGTGATAATTGGTCAGTAATTATCTATCCATTGTTATCCGATTCCTATGCATGGTTATCCAGTTGGCCTTTTGTGGTGTTGCTTCCTTTCCCAGAAGGTAATCTATATCTATAAAAGAGACTGTATGTTTGTTTGTTTGTGGGTTTGTGGATTTGGATGCGTTCGATAACGGTACATCCGATTGAGATGAAATTTTCTACACGTCTTCCTTTCATTCCTGTGCAACCGACTATAATAATTTCTGAATGTAAAATCTTCTACTTATTTAATAACATTTACTTATCCATTTTCATTATATAATGTCTATATAGCAGGGATACTTCACTCTAGAAAAGTTATTTCAAGGGGCATAACTTTTAATAACATTTCTAAATACTTTATAGTCATATTGTTGGACTTACCTGCACTATTGTTACACTCTTTGTCTATAGTTATTTTTAGGCATATGAGTTATATTAAATAATGATATAATCTTTAAGGTATTTTTACAGTTGGCATAAAAATAATGCATTATGCATAACATTTTAACCCATCTTTTTCTACAGTTTTCATTGAATGGTGTGTGGAAGGACATTCTTTTAAGTTACTGTGCGCCAAAAGCTGGGCGAAACCACGCCGGTCAGACAGATAGACAGACAGACAGTCGGGAACGGGAGAGCTTATATGACTACTTAAATGAATTAAATTAGATGCTCCCCACCAGGGACTGGGTGAAGCCGGGCCGGGACAGACAGACATATAGACAGTCAGGAACGGGAGAGCTTATATGACTACGTATATGAATTAAATTAGATGCTCCCCACCAGGGACTGGGTGAAGCCGGGCCGGGACAGAGAGACAAACAGATAGTCGGGAACGGGAGAGCTTATATGACTACGTATATGAATTAAATTAGATGCTCCCCACCAGGGACTGGGTGAAGCCGGGCCCGGTCAGATAGACAGACAGACAGATAGTCGGGAACGGGAGAGCTTATATGACTACTTATATGAATTAAATGAGATGCTCCCCACCAGGGACTGGGTGAAGCCGGGCCGGGTCAGCCAGCCAGACAGACAAACAAGCAGACAGACTGACTAATAGATAGATAGATCCCCTCCAGGGCCTGGGCGAAGCCGGGCCGGGTCAGCTAGTGGTTTCTATAAAACCTACTTCTAACGTCTGCCAGGCTCACATCATTGGTTTCATCTTCACTCCATCTCATTCGCATGAGAGCCCGATTCGCTTGACAGTACTTCTCAGCGCTATCAAGCCTAGACGCCTTATAATTTCAAGCTACCTGATACGGGGGAGAATGGCACG
The DNA here is from genome assembly GCA_014155875.1 of Cepaea nemoralis. Taxonomy (NCBI): domain Eukaryota; kingdom Metazoa; phylum Mollusca; class Gastropoda; order Stylommatophora; family Helicidae; genus Cepaea; species Cepaea nemoralis. The sequence goes on from JACEFZ010028321.1 coordinate 263,014, forward strand.
CAAAAACAACAATAGGAAACCACAGCCAAGCAAGATGGGCAGCGTGGGAGCCGCCAAGACCGGACAGAAGATGAATGTGGAGAACCTACCTGTAAGCTGCAGCAAAGACCACGTAACTACAGTCAACTCAACTGAAGCTACCTCGAGAAAGACCGAGACCAGCCCACCACATACAAGAGCTAAGACAGCCGAGAAGAAGGAGGAGAAAGGCAACACCCACTCCAAGACAGCCAAATGGGTTGTAAAACGTGTCCAGGGGGAGCTGTCAGACGACGAAATCATGAAACAGCTGCAGAAAGAAAACCTCCACATCAGAATCCTGAAGGCACAGCGGATCCTGACGTACTCGAAGATACCAACCACACTGGCGATGGTGATGACTGAGGGCAACGAGATTCCACACCTGGTGTCAATCAACAATATAACTCAACAGCCTGAATAGTTCCTACCAAGAATCAACCAATGCTCAAGATGCCAGAGGGCCGGCCACAGTCGAACAATCTGCCGCAGCAAGACGGAAATCTGTCGATACTGCGCCGACCATCACGCCTTTAAGGAGTGCCCGCTGGCCAAGCTGGACACCGACTTCAGAGCACCCAATAACAAGAGGAAGTGCGCCAACTGCCTGGGCAAGCATGGGGCAAGATACTTGGGCTGTCCGTACCTGCAACGTCACAGAGACGTCCTGAAGATAGCCACAACCACAAGGACACCATACAACGAAGCAATGCGGAGGTGCGAGACAGCCACGGGTTGCTCACAAGCGGAAAGAGCCCAACTGCAGGGCCAAATAGACGAGCTCAAGAAGCAGATCAAGCTACTCCTGGCACCGTCACAGGCCAGCGACAATGATAAACTGCTTGCTGAAATGAAGAAGATACAGCAAAACATCAAACAAGAGATGGAGCGCATGGTCGAGTTGAAGAAGGAGAACGAAGAAATCTTACAAATTATCAAGACCGAAAGAGAATTGCACATAGCTGAAATGGAACGATTCCAACACAAACCAACAGAAACCACACAAGACTGTCGCTGAATCGTGACCACCCACTACCGTGGTATCAACCCCCACCTCAGTCCCCATAACCCACAGACTCCCATGGCTATATATAATATAGGATAAAGAATATATGCATGGTACCAGTTCAGCCTTGGACTCTGAGTTAAGTAGCAAGACTTTCATATTTTCATTTTCTCTTCATTGCTCTCATTTTTTCCCTTATCTTTTTATTCTTCTCATCCCGTCCTTATGTCTTAATGTAGTCACCGAAGGATCTTCTCCTGTACTATATGTTGTGTTTTGTACATGTATTTGTTTGCTGATGAAGGCTAGTCGCCGCAACGTTCTGTATGTGTCATAATTCTGTTAGGTAAAGCTGCATTACTTTGTGTTATTTTATATTGTTAACTCCAACTCTTGATGTCAAACTCTTCTGAAGTTGCATCATCAAACTTGATTATACCCTTCATGCCTGTGTGGAACGATTCCACAATGGATAGAGGAGTTGGTAGCCAACCAATCTTCTTTAGTGCCGTGAACAGACCCTCACAACTGACTAAATTAAATTCCTCTGTGAGATCGACGAAGGCAATAAACAGTGGTTGATTCTGTTCACGGCATTTTTTTTTGCATTTGTCACAATGAGAATATCATATCAGTGGTAGACCAGTTCCTTTGAAAACCACACTGTGATTCGGGGTAGACTTGATATCCCAGGACTTGAAGTCTGCGCAGAACACTTCTGGCAAATACTTTCCCAACAATACACAGAAGCGAGATGCCCCTCTAGTTGTTACAGTCACGCTGATCCCCCTTGTTCTTGTGCAATGTTATGATGCTTGAATGTTTGAAATCCCGCGAGACTTGTCCTTGTCGTCAGCATAGCTCTATTGGCTGGTGGATATTTAGAGTGAGTGTGTCTTGTCTACTCCTGATAACATCTATTGGAATCCCATCCTTACCTGGAGCCTTGCCAGATGCAAATTCATTAATAGTATACTTCTGTTATGATAGTAAATGTGTCCAGTTGTTCACAAGTTGGCAAGGCCTCTATGGCGTTGAGGGCATCATTGGGTAGTTTGGTCCCGCTTAAGTAAAGCTCCAAATTATGCTCTACCTATCTATCAATCTGCTGTTTCTATCAGTGATGGTTTCTCCAGTCAAGGTTTTCAATGGTGCACTTTTGATTATTGGACCACAGGCCTTCTGATGTTTCCCTTATCACTTGTATTTTGAATGTAATCGCATAACTTAATCCAATAGTCATTTCCATATGCTCTACCTATCTATCAATCTGCTGTTTCTATCAGTGATGGTTTCTCCAGTCAAGGTTTTCAATGGTGCACTTTTGATTATTGGACCACAGGCCTTCTGATGTTTCCCTTATCACTTGTATTTTGAATGTAATCGCATAACTTAATCCAATAGTCATTTCCACATTGCCCGGCAGCATTTTGCACATCCTTCCTGGCTTGCTTCACCTCATTGCGAGTGTTTCGTGTTGTTCTTTCCTTGTTTCTTAAGATAGCTATCTTCTTTTTATCAATCACGAGCTGCTATGTTTGGCTGTTTGCCGCAAACCAGTATCACCTTTTATCATCCACAATGCCATAAACCTCTATCGCTATTGTATAGTTTCCCTAAGTTTACCCCGCTTTTCACTTGCTGTAAAATTTTCTGATGTCTTCAAGTTACTGTTGGAACTCAAACCATTTATCAGGATCTTGGGTGTTAATAATATTAATCCTGTGGCTAGATCTGTGGTTAGTAGTTTAAATTCCCTATGGTCTCAGTCTAACCCGTGCAACAACTAAAGAATGATCAGTATTATCAATGACCGTCACACAACCCGAGCACGAAGATTTTGTATCTAACACACCACCAATGTTATGATGATAGTGTTTAAGTCCCATCCACTACAGATAATAATAACCGCCATTATAATAAAGTCGGTCACTTTACAATAGATATATAACGGAAAAACCAAGGACTTCTGACGATCGTATTCACAAATATGCATCGATATTTTTACGGTAGACCTCCTAACGCCTCGCCTTACATGTGCTGCCATCTTTAATTTTCGCTTCACGCATCAAATATACTATTTTTAACTCTTTCTCTGCCAAGGGCCCATACATCGCCACAATTGACCGACGGTGACGGCCGTGGGCCCTTTAATCGCCACATTATAAAGATTGGTTTATTTGATACATTTCTGCTACCTTCCGCAATTTTAAGTTATGGTTAATTGAAAATTCACACACCCGGAACATTTCCCTTTCGGCATTGTAAGGTCACACGTACGGATCCATTGGTTTTTGTGAGATTTTTTTAGTTTTGAACTAGTTTTAAGTAGTTGTTTTGTTTTTCACAAATGGCAATATCCTCGAGTATGCGGCCTCGTAGACTGATATCAGATCAAGCTAGATATTATATTTATACTGATTTCAAGGACTTTGTGAAAGATTCTAAAACTGAAACCACGTGCAGTATTCAGTTAGTTAGATTATTTTGTTAGATATTTTGAAACACCACTGAAAGCGAAAGTTCGTCATAATATGTCATAATATGATGGCGCATATCGAATTATGAATGCGCTAATGGGCCACATTTATGCCTCTAAATTTGTTTTGCCTATCACAAAGTATTTAAGGAGTATTTAAATAATTAAATTTAAAAGAATAATAATCATAACTAAATAGAAAATAGTGTTTATATTCTTCTTCTCAGTACAATCTGAGTGGTGTGTTACTGACATTTTTCCATTTTGTGTGAAAATTATGTGCTTCAAAATATATGTTTAGTATGTTTTATTGGTGTTGTGGTGCAGTTCTTGTGATATTATTGAACAAAGTGGTGTGTGTAACAGTATTCAGCAAATTTAACTGGATTAGCTGCAGTGGATTATAAATAACGCCTCGGTAAGTGAAATTTTCAAATAATTTTTACCTTTTTAATTTCAATTGTTATTACTAAACCTCTCATTATTTTCATAATATTTCTAACCTATCAATTAATTATTAACACTGTCATGTTCATTGTGCAATCCTCGTTAATTTGAAATATAATACAATATATCTGCTATCAGTTTAACCATTTTAAAAGCATTATTGTGACACACCCCTACTTCAAATTTTCTGCCATGAATTTCTGTTTGGCCAGAACCCAATTGTTGTGTGGTTAGTCGTTTAAATTCTCTTTGGTCTCAGTCTAACCCTTGCAACAACTAAATAATGATCAGTATGATCAATGACCGTCACACAACCCGAGGGCGAAGATTTTGTCTCTAACACACCACCAATGTTGTTATAATAGTGTCTAAGTCGCATCCACTACAGATAATAATAACCGCTATTATAAATAACAGTCGGTCACTTTACAATAGATATATAACGAAAAAACCAAGGACTTCTGAAGATCAGATTCGCAAATATGCATCGATATTTTGTTATGGTTGACCTCCTAACGCCTCGCCTTACCTGTGCTGCCATCTTTAATTTTCGCTTCACACATCAAATATAATACTTTTTATATTAACTCGTAAATACAATTACTTTTAATAAGTAAAATTTCACTTTTATATTACACAAAACCTGAAGCAATTAAATATCCTCCCTTGCGAGATTTGACAATTCACGATTCACGTTCTTAAGGTTTGTTGTTCCCTCACATAAGCGCATATAAGAAATTATATCTGATCATCACCCGATCCGGAAACAAAACACCACATTAGCATGACATACTACTTACTATAACACACGCAGTTTTTTATCGCTAACTAATAAACTGCGAACAGGCCATGCAATCGGCTTTATCTCTGGCGCGGGTTGCGCTATGAAACATGAGTCGTGTATGGAGATTAACTTTTCGCTGTTAGTCCACTCCAACATTTTTGTAAGAAATGTTACTTTTCTAGCTAAGCACTGAGTGATGGGTGCTACTTATAGACACCCACACACTTAGGCAGGCAGATAAATAGTCAGACCAATAGATAGATACGAGAACAGAGACATTCACACAAAGACGAAGAGAGAGAGAGAGAGAGAGAGAGAGAGAGAGAGAGAGAGAGAGAGAGAGAGAGAGAGAGAGAGAGAGAGAGAGTCAATCATATATGCATATAGGTAGAGAGACACGACACACATACAACCAGACGTACAGATATACAGAGAAATAAACAGACAGATAGACATGAGGAGAGAATCACACATACAATCATGACCCACACTCACACAGAGAGACAGACAGACCATTATACATTGTAGATCAACAACACGACAACCGCTCACCCGTTTGTACATGTAATTATCTGTAACCAGGTCGTGTAATCAGTTGATCTCCCGCGACATTCTCTTGCCTGGACCGGCGCGGGTGACTGAAACATGAGACTCGTGTGGACATTAACCCTTTGTCGAACTAGTGTATTTTTTGTGTTTTGTAACAAACATACTTGGAAATCATGTGACAAGAGAACCTATAATCAAATATATCACATTTTAATTAACAACAGAAATGCATCAAACATACAGCAAGTTAGAAGTTATAGAGGAGCTGAGTGCCACAGTGACCATTTCCTCGTTGGAGCAAAATTTAAAATAAAACTTAAGAGAGCTTTCTATACTAAATTACAAAGGATTACACCCAACATATAACAGAGAAAAACTACAAGAAATTACAGTCAAAGAGAAATTTACAGATGAAATAAAATGTAAACTTGAAACTCTGCAAAACCCTTTGGAGGAAAGCGGTGACCAAACTTGGTTGAACATCAAGAATACAATTCAATCTACCGCAGAAGAATGTCTCGGTGTGTTAACCACGCATAGAAAGAACAGATGGTTCAATCAAAAATGTGAAGAAGCAGTCATTAGGAAAAAGAATGCCAGACATTTATGGTTAAATGACATCAACAACATCCAAAAGGAAGAGCATTATAGAACTGAATGTAAAGAGGCTACAAAAATAGTCCGACAGCAGAAGCGAGAATATATGAGTAATATAATCAAAGATATGGAAACTAATCACCAGAAAAATGAATCCAGAAAGTTTTTTAAAGAACTGAAGTCAATGAAACGAGGGCACCAACAAAACACATATGGTTTAAAAGACAAAAATGGGAATATGATAAATACCAATGAGGAAATGTGCAACACATGGAAAGAATATTTTGTTGAATTACTAAATTGTGAAGCTCCAAGTAATACTTTCCCACAGGAAGAGGTTCTAACATGCGAACCACAAATTGAAGAACCTACATTTGAAGAAATCCTTTATGTAATCACATGACTTTAAAAAAAAAAATAAGGCAACTGGGACTGATGGAATTGCTGCTCAATTTATAAAGGCAGGTGGCCATGCATTACATCTAAAGCTATACGAACTAATAATAAAAATCTGGAGGACTGAAGAATTACCCCATGACTGGAAAGAGTCATTATTGATACCTATCTTTAAGAAAGGAGACAAGTTCCAATGTGGAAATTATAGAGGAATATCACTACTGTCCACAAGCTATAAGATACTATCCGCAGTATTACTAAATAGACTAAAACCATATTCAGAAGACATATTAGGTGACTACCAGGCGGGTTTTAGACAAAACAGATCAACAATAGATCAGATATTTATCTTACGACAAATAGCCGAGAAAAATTGGGAATATAAAAGAGATCTCCATAACATTTTTGTGGATTTTAAAAAGGCTTATGATAGTGTCCATAGGAATAGTCTATGGAATGCTATGCAGGAATTTGGAATACCAAGGAAGTTAATCAACATGACCAGACTACGCATGGAAAATACTTATAATATAGTAACATATAAAGGCAGGAAATCAGACCCTTTCCAAATAACATCTGGCTTGAAACAGGGTGATGCACTATCGCCGCTACTCTTCAATCTGGCTCTAGAGAAAGTTGTAAGGAAGGTAAAGGAGGAATGTGATATTGGAGGACCATCCAAGCTGCTTGGTTATGCAGATGATATAGATATTATAGGGCAAAGTGAACAAAAGACATTGGAAATATTGACTCACTTAAAGGAAAAAGCCCAACAGATGGGGCTGGTTATCAACCAAGATAAGACAGAATATATGGTAATTTCAAGAGACGGAATGGCTAAAAACTCTGGCCACATACAAATAGATTATATGACCATTAAAAGAACGGAAACATACAAATACCTGGGTAAATCTTCAACTGCTCCAACATCATAAGGGAAGAAATACAAACTAGAATCAACTCTGGAAATAAGTTATACTATGCACTACAACATCTACTAAAATCAAATGCGCTATCTCGTAACACCAAAATCACAATATACAAAACACTGATCAGACCAGTTGTGCTGTATGGCTCTGAAACCTGGAGTACAACGAAAGGAGACGAAGCCTTGTTACAAACCTTTGAGAACAAAATTTTAAGACGCATCTTTGGGCCCATTAGGGATACACAAAGTGAGAGTGGAAAAGAAGAAGTAACAAAGACATTTATGATCTGTTTAAGTCCCCGCTAATCACTGGTATCATGAAGGCTAATAGACTACAATGGCTGGGGCATATAGAAAGAATGGAAGATAATAGGGAAACAAAACCCGCTTACACTCAGGAAATAAATGACCGTAGACCCCTGAGGTAGACCAAGAAGGACGGTGGAGAGATAATACATATACAGATCTACAAGCACTTGGAATCAACGACTGGCAAGAGAAGGTCCACCAGAGAGACGAATGGAGACGGATTGTGTCTGCAGCAAAGAATCTCAATGGCTCGGAACGCTGAAGAAGAAGAAGAATATTTGTCACTTCAGAGCATGTTGCCTTCAGAGTACTCAAGCACCGTGGTGATGGGGTTCGCGACCGGTGCACCTCGCTTGTCGGACGTAAGGGGTTCACTTCTCTGCGGTACGCCGACCACCTCACGCGCGCGCCCACCGAATACAAACACACAGTGTTTAGATTTTATATAGTGCATAACTCAGTAGATACGTGAGTTAATTAGACAGCTTACGACATAGTTATCCCTTTGACCTATATAAGGGTTTAGGGCTTCGCTTTTCGACATCAGACCGTGACGTCACATGGACCAATGAAGGGGTTCTTAGGGCTTAAAAGCCCTAAAAGATAATTGATAAGGACCTCCCCTACTACTCTGGTGTCGTCAGCTACCACACACATAGAGATAGGTAGGGATCTGGATTGAATGGTTCGATGTGGAGTGAGAATGTGAGAATAATCTGAAGGCTAATTAACCGGTAACATTGTTGATAAATGGTTGTGAATCCTCTGGAAAAATGAGATTTCACTCCTGTGATTTGCGTTTAGGTTGACTGAGTCCTGAAAACGGCTTTCCTCTATCGGTGTGTTGGCTTGGAGGCGTGTTTCCTGACCCGCTACACAATGACAATTTGTCCAGGGACTGTTGCAGAGCTTTTTCTTCCTTCCCTCATCTCATACAATAGCGGTGCATTTGTGTGCATCTTCCGTCTGATGACATCGTGTTCCTAAATATTGTAATTGTTTCACTTTCCCCAAATTAAGGCTATAGACTGTAATTGTACATTTGGGTGGGATCAGTTTCATGTATACTACCATTACTTATGTCTCCATATTATACCCGTTTAAAACATGTGTATAACCATCCTATGAATAATTTTCTGCAGTTGCTTTGTGTTATTTGCTGCTAAGACAGTACTACTAGCATACTTACTAATACACTATCTTGTTCCATTAATACTGTTTCATGTTTTAGTTTTCAACATTCTGTGGTTGCTTGTGTTTCCACCGGTTAACATATTTCTTTGTACACAGAAATAGTCTCTTCCTGTGATTTATCTCAACCTCTGTGCATGTTATCACCATGTCGCAGGTTTTTTTGGTGAAATGTCAGCCACATTACAGAAATACTCTCTATCTATTGCCAGTTTCCTGTCTCAAGCATTTTCATGCCCAATAGAGTGGTACCTCGGGTTACGAACTTAATTCGTTCCAGAACTCCCTTCGTAACCCGAAAAGTTCGTAACCCGAAACATTGAAATCAATTAAATGGAGACAATCCGTTTCAAGATGAAAGAATCATTATTTTTTTTTAAATTAACATCCGGTCGTTTACCTGACAAAACGCAAAGAATACGTGTACTTCACGTATTAAATAAAGAGAAAGAAAACAACCAAATAAAATATATGTAAAATAAAAAAGAAAGATTTAGTCTATCTTTCATACCAAGAAAACGATCATGGGAAATTTGTCACTTTCTTTGCTATTCTGATTCAGGAGTTTCTTGTCACTGTTTCTTGGCAGCCGACTGGGAATCTTTCTGCACCAAGAAACTATCAAGCGAAATTTGTCGCTTCCTTTGCTGGAGAATCTTTATGAAGTGGGCTATCGCGTTATCATTCATCAGGTTTACGGCCCTGTTAGCAACAATTTTGTTTGGATGATGGTTCACAATGAAGTCTTTGATGTCTGCTCACTTGATGCAAATTTCTTTAATCTTGGCAGTTGAAACGGTCACTGGCTCCTCAGCATTGGACGACTGCTCTTCCTTTAATGTCTTTAGCTGTTCATTCCGAAGACCAACAAGCTCATATGTGGTCCTCAATAAGCTCCTCCAAGTCGTTGCCATCGACTTCCAGGCCCATATGTTTGCCCAAGGACACAACCTCATCCCCTACATTAGCTTAGAACAGCAGAGTTAGCCTGTCCTTCATTGGTTTGTGCCTCGGTAGTGCTTTCTCCTCCTGGG